>JAZHYW010005605.1:0-63463 GCA_037355805.1 Ixodes ricinus
CATCTCCCACGTGCTGTTCCCTACACTGCTGACTGCTCTCTCGGACGACATTCCGGGATGTGCACTCCTCTCGCATGGGCACAGCGTGAATGGCTACTATCTGCCGTCCGTCAGTGAGTCATCACGTCTGGCTGCGCAGCCACTGGAGCACATGGATCCTCGACCAAGCATGGAAGGCACAATCGACACCGACACGTCTGAGACGCCGCAGCTATAAAGCAGCGACGACCACCGCCGGCGCTCTGTGGGCTCAGTGGCTGTGCTACAACGCAGGCCACAAATCCGCTTGTCTTCGCCATGCAGATTGGTAAACCGTATGGTCTTTTTGCTAAGAAACCTAGCAGCTACTTTTTGGTGCAGCTGCCGGGCCCGCAGTGTTGCCTTGCCGTCTGTGCTGAGAATGCGTTCATGTTGTCCGTTTTTACTGCTGCTGTCAGGCGACGTAGAGACAAACCCAGGGCCTGACGATGCCGTGCTTGTTGAACTGCAATAACTGTCTGCCGGTCAGTCTCAATTACTTGCTGAGGTACAAGGCCTCAAATTCCAACTGCAAACAACCGACAAAACAATGTCTGAACTCAGCAAGCGAATGGCCGAACTAGAAGGCCATTACCAAAGACTTGCATCTGTGCGAACTGAACTAGAGACAACTCGAGAGCCGACACCGCCCATACGGCTCGCCAGGTCTGTGACCTGGAGGCACGTCTGGACGATGCCGAGAATCGCTCCCGCCGAAACAACTTGATTTTTTATGGTCTTCCTGATCCCACTGCCTCAGAAACGTTTGCCCAGTCGGAACAGAGAGTCATTCGCAACTGTTTTGATCTCTTCAACGTCACTTTGGACCCTAAAGAAATATAACGTACACATCGCCTCGGGCGTCATACAGCTAACCAGTGCCGCCCAATAATTGTAAAGTTCGCCTTTTTCAAAACCAAAGAGTTCATCCTTTTAAATGGCCCAAAGTTGAAGGGGCGCAAATTACAGCATTGGCGATGACTTCTCTCGTCCTGTTCGTAACGCTCGGAGGCACCTTGTTGCTTTTGCTAAGACCAAATCTGTCGCGTTTTCTCTACGCTACCAAAACCCTGTTCATCGGTTCTAAACGCTTTGTTTTTGATGAGGCAACAGAAGCAACAGAAATTGTAAAGAAATAGCATAGCGATCATCCCGCTATCAGCGAGTAAAAAGAACACCCTCAGACTACTGCCCGAACAAATCTGTCTTTTTCTGCAATCTTTACTAACATACGTAGCTTCCTTCAGAAGCGCGAACTCGTGTCCAATCTTGTGTCGTCATCTGCCACCAATCTACTGATATTAACTGAAACATGGCTGACTAATGACATCACAGACTCTGAGGTGTTGGCTGATCTACCGAATATCAACCTCTTTCGTAACGATCGTAAGGGCACTCGAGGGGGGAGGCGTCCTTGTCGCCGTTAGCCAACATTTGTCATGCTCTGTTCTCAACATTATGTCTGACTTAGAAATATTATGGCTTATCTGCCAAGTAGCTCCTCAAACGGTTCTGCTCGGCGTATGCTATAGACCCCCGCATAACAGTCCCGACTTTCCCCTTAAGCTCAATTAACATCTTAAGTCAACTTACCGCAGAACACCCCAACGCGCATATCCTCCTTTTCGGAGACTTTAACTAACCGAACGCTGATTGAACTAGCTTGTCAAATCTAACTGTGGGTAACGCAGAAACGAGGAAATTTATGGAAGTATATCTCAACTTCAATCTCACTCAATTGGTATCAGAACCAACACACATATCAAACCAATCTGCAAACGTTCTAGACCTAATACTAACAGGTCAACCGGACAGCTTATAATCCATCACTTTCCTCTGCGGAAATCAGTGACCACAGACTTATTCACGCTGTTTTCGAGTTTCTTCCGATAGCACGCCAAACATGCAAGAAAACTGACCCGTCTCTATGATGAAAAGAAATTACGACGCCATAAATAATTAATTACCCACGTCTTTCAGATCTTTTGGGTCATCTTTTCATTACCGATCCATAAACGAAAATTGGTTGATTTTCAAAAGTAAGATAGAAGAACTGGTGAATAAATTCATCCCGAAAGTCAGTTTTCGCGCAAATTGCAAAAAACCATGGTTCACCAAAACTCTGAAAAGACTAGAAAATAAGATAAAAAAGACTATTCTGTGCAGCCAAGCAAAGGACAACCCCTTGTGCCTTGGACAAATACTATGCAGCTGAAGACACGTATCTGTCTGCTATCCAATGCGCTAAGCGCTCTTTCTTTCACACCGACCTACCTAATGTCCTACTCCACAACGCCAGGAACTTCTGGCAAATTGTAAACCCTCAGCAGACGCACACTGTTTCCCTTAGAAAAGAATCGGGTGAAGTTGCTAATGATCCGAAGTGCGCGAACATGTTTAACACTGCTTTTTCATCAGTTTTCACCGAAGAACCATACACGTCATTTCCCATGTATGTTACTAACATAGTGACAGCAATGACCCCCGTCACTTTTTTCGCGGATGGCATTTCTTCTGTAATCGAAAATATCAAACTGTCATCATCAGCCGGCGTAGATGAAATCATTTCTAAATTCCTAAAAAATACTAAGTATGCGAGCGCAGCGATATTTGTACTTACTGTTCACTCAGTCCCTCACCACAGGCATCATACCAGAGGACTGGAAAAAGGGAAAGGTCATTCCAATCTACAAATCAGGTAACAAAGATTTTCCACTAAATTACCGTCCCATCTCTTTAACGAGCGTGCCTTGCAAAATCATGGAACACGTCATCTACTCCCAAGTAATGCATTTCCTAGACTCTATCAATTTGTTTCACCCGTCGCAACACGGGTTTCGCAAAGGCTTTTCTTGCGAAACCCAGCTGGCTATTTTCCTTCATGATCTGCATGCTAATCTTGATTCTAACCTACAGACTGACGTGATTTTCCTGGACTTCGCAAAGGCATTCGATAAAGTACCGCATAAACGTTTGCTTCTAAATCTTTCTCAGTTAAAGTTCAACTCGGATATCTTACATTGGATTAAAGAATTCCTGAACAATCGCTCTCAGTCTGTTCTTGTTAACAACCAGTCCTCTCATTCACTTCCAGTTACATCAGGCGTCCCCCAAGGATCCGTCCTTGGTCCCCTCTTGTTCCTAATATACATTAACGACTTACCGCTTCATGTGTCTGGTCATATCCGTATGTTTGCTGACGATTGTGTTATCTATCGCTCTGTGACTAACATTTCTGATCAACAATCTCTCCAAGATGACCTTAACCACGTACAAGAATGGTGTGACGACTGGCTTATGAAGCTAAACATTGATAAATGCAAACTCGTGTCCTTTCATCGCCGCCGTAATCCCCTTCTCTTCCTTACGCTATCGCTAACATATCCGTAGAAATCGTAGAGTCATATAAATACCTCGGCGTCACTCATGTGCAACGATCTATCCTGGCGCACGCATGTTACTAATGTTATCTCATCTGCAAACAAAACATTGGGATTCTTAAAACGTCACCTCCGTCACGCCCCCCAACATGTGAAATTACTCGCCTACAAATCACTTATCAGGTCAAAGCTGGAATATGCGTCCGCAATCTGGAGCCCGCACCAAGTATATCTCATAAACGCACTTGAAGCAGTTCAAAATCGCGCTACTAGATTCATTCATTCCTCGTATTCATATAACGTCAGCATATCCTCCCTGAAAGCAGAATCAGGCTTGCCTGGCCTCTCTACCCGTCGTCGCATCACCACGCTTTCCTTGTTTCACAAGTTCTATTATTCTCCGCTTGGTTCCATGCCTTACATCATACCGCCGGCACGCATTTCTCAACGCACTGGTCATCCGCTCCAAGTGGCACGCCCACGCTCCCGTACTGTCACATGTTTTTCCTCAATTGTTTCCCCGAGCAGCCTCAGACTGGAACGGCCTTTCCCACAACATCGCTGCCGTCACCTGCCCATCAACTTTCATGGACAATGTAGCATCTCATATCTCTCTCTGAATATTTATGGCACCCATGAACTGATCCATGTGTACGCACCCCTTATGTGATACCCCCTGATGGGGGTCTTTAAGGTAATAAAGTGAAGTGAAGTGAAGTGACCTCGTTATTTCATGTTGCTTCCGGCGACTAGTGATGTCTGTGCGGGCGTGCGTTTATGTGACGCGTTTTCCACAAGCACGATTGTGCCCCTTACTTAAACAAAGGAATTTATTACAATTACTTGACGGTAAAGCTAACCGATTACCAATATAAATTACTGGCTGTAAAAATTAATCGATTAATTACTTCGTTACGTTAATCAATCACTTTTCATTTAGTTCCAGAAAGACATGCAATGACGTGAATTGCACTTAGTATCCTTGAACGCGCGGATAAAATGGCGTTTTCTATCTGTGGATAGCAATTAATTCATGTTTGTCCTCCGCGCAGCTGAATTGAGCCAATAGTGGCGTGACAGTTTGACCTGTCCAAGAATACTAGTATTTGTTCGTGGATTTCCATCACGGCGGTATTTGGCCACGAACGCGAACCCAAATATTGCGTGATAGATTCAAACATTACCGAGCGCAGTCTGCTTGACCTATGGACGTATCGAATGCGTGACTTGATTTTGGCTTGCGCGCGTGGACACTGCGGATAATCGCGGTTTTAGCTTTAAATGTCTTTAATCATTCTCAGACGTAGTTGATATACTCTGTATATCCCTGTACCACAATTAATGTCTAAAGGCGTTTGAGTTCGAGAAAGCTACAAGGTCCCGACGTCACCGTGCCAGAGGGAGCTGGACACCCGTAAAGTTCCTTCGACCCACGCCAAAGCAGTTAACAAGTCGAGGACACCTAGCTTGCTGCTGCGGCGTCCCTGAGGTGAGGTGGTTCTCATTAAGATCAAAGAAGTCAAACAACGTTTTCAAAAGTAAAATTAAAAAAAAAATGTTAGCGGGAGCTTGTTAGACCACGTACATGGTGTCTCAAGTTCAGAACGCTTTCTTTGAAACGAAGAACCGTACTTGCGTCGAGTTCCTTCCTCTTCACTTTGGCACCGTATCTCCAGGGAGGGAGTTGTCGTTAGTTAAATTGGTTGTGCTGATGTTGAGGAAGCTAGGAGTTAGTCTACCTTGAACGCCGGCGACCTTGCTGTTCTCCGTAGAGGGTAATTTGGCCGAAGTCGTTTGACTGCTAACCTGATGTTTTTTACCGCTCATTAGGCAGTAATGAGGGCGCCAATTCACGCCGGTTCAATGTCCGTTCGAATTGACGGCCTTTGAGAAAAACAGTGCTTTAAGATTGGCGATAGGAGTTCCGACAAAACTAAGCGCTCTCTATCAACTATTGAGCAACTGACTAACTTTAGCAGGAATGGTATTTAGTCTCGTGATGTCAAAGTTGGCACTAAGTGCTTACAGTTCATGTGCTATTGTACTGGTGACAAATCGTCAAATGACCCTTTGACGTTATAACTTTGCAGTTTCACGTAAAAGCGTAATTGTTGCTGCAAAGTAAGTCGGTTTTAAAGTAAAAAACGTTGAAAGATTGCATATGCGTTTTATACCAAAATGACAAGTTCAATATCGTAAGCGCCCCTTCCATTTATTTACTTAAAAAAGGCGTACGTGACTTCTCTGGATGACTGTTTGCAAGAGTGGTGATAGGTTATGTTGAAGTTGGGGCAAACAAGTACGTGTATATAAGTGACGATGGCTTCTGATAAAATCAGCTGAGAGTTATCGACTCTCATGTCGTCTCTATCTCTCCATTCGTTCTCGTGGTGTTCGCGCGTTTTAACGTTTTAAGCAAACGGTTCGGGTCCCGTTGAAATTAGTTTCAGTAACCATGAAAATAAAAAAAAATATTGACTAACTTTACTAATATGCTGTCTAGCCAGAAGAAGCGATCACAGGGTTAAAATCGCCGGGACCGGCTTTTATGAACAGATATTAATATATTCCCAGCCGTAGGGCATAAAGCAGCTTGAGAGCTACGCTTGTCGCCTCGATGAAACCATGAAAGGTTATTCATGTTCAGTCAGTGTTCCCCCCGACAAGCTTCTTTCCACAATAGAAGTGTATGTGCCTGGGCCAGTAGGTGATTCATTAAATAGGGCAAAAGTGCTAAAGACAAACAAACAAGTAAGGACAACAAACACCACATAACGCTTTGAGGTGTTCGTCGTCCTTTAACTTGTCCGCCGTCTTTTTAGCGCATTTCTTCAATATTCTACAAATATGTCTCACACTATACGGAATATATCTGCTTGTCTCACTAGAATGTTTGGTTAAAATTCATTCCTTTAAGTCTTAGGCATACTCGACGACTGCAACAAGCATGCATTAAACTTTGGGTAAGCCATGAGAACGAGAGGCTTTAAAAAGATTTTGAGGTGTGAAATGCCCTCGCAAATTTCGTCTTCCTAATTTTCACAGCCGCCTAAGATGCTCGTGATGGCTAGTCCAACTCACAAATTAAACAAAGAGACTATACTACGTTCACCCTTAAGCTGAGACTGCAACCAAAGCTAATCGCGAGCTAGCCCGAGCACCTGGCTTTGAGACTTGCATTTTTAGCGCGAGAGCTCGTTCTGAAAGAGAACGCTGCAAAGCAGCTACCTCAAGATCTCGTGCTTGTGGCATTGGCTTCAGTCTAAGCTTTGGGGTGAGCTTAGTATAATAACACATCCCGGCTTCATCAAAGCTATTTCGATCACACCTACTACAGTGATTCAACAAACTAATAACCAAATATTTTATTGAGCACGCTAAAAACCCTTCTATTCCGGTTTCATTCGTGATTAATTCGCCTTTTTCTTGTAGCTCAGATGACAAACCTTGAATGCTCTAAGACGTCATCAAAGATAGCTTTCTTGGCATGATTAGCAGTGATAACAAGTATTAAAAAAATTGTCGTGGACGCAACAGGCAGTAAGAAACGTTGTGATTCCGCAAGAAAAGCAACCAACCAACGACGCTTTCCAACGCCTTAGAAACAACTTTTTGCGGAGCCGACCAGTTTTGCTTGTTAACAGCCAGATTCTTCCAATATCTCTTTGTGATTCTGAGACGTAAGTGGTACATTTGTACAGCAGCGTTGTACTGCGCTGCTCTACATTGCGAGAGCTAGGCCTTTCTTCGCTGCTCTTAAGAATGTAGCAAACCGCGTTAACGCTAAGGTGTTCTTTTTTGGCATTGTAAAAACTCAACAAGGTATGCCAACTGCATGGCAGACCTTTTCCACAAACGCCCGGTAGGGTGCCTGAAGAAACAGCGCAGCCCGTTCGCATGCGCAGAATGAGTAGTCTATTAGGTCCCGCTGACGTGTGGAAGGAAATACGTGGGACAGATGGGAAGATGTGTCAAAGGTAGATTACGCGAACACAGCCTAAAAGTGAGTGGGCATCGGGATGGCCATTTGTAGACGCACTCTCATGACTGTGGATGCAAACCTGAGTTCAAGTAATGCATGATCATCAGTGGATAGAAGGATAAAGCTGTACGAGAAATCATGGAGGCAGACCTGATATAAAGTTAGGGGATCAATGCGTGAGAGCGGCTTCGATTGATCTGCGGATAAAGGGACCTAGTTCTTGCGAACACTGGTAGGGCAGGGTATCGGTTGAGTGGCGTGATGGCGCACAGTATTTTCCGCATTTTCTTCCAAATAATAAACAGTTGAACTTAGCGTATCACGTTGTTCTCGTTTCCCTTCTTCTCCATGTCAAAAACCGCAACCATGTTCTCAAAGTGTCAGCACCAACTCGCCCAACAGTCAACATTAAAGCATGGGACGCACAACTAAACAAAACAAGCACTCGCGGATAGGAGACGACAAGACAGCAATCCAGGGATCATCTTGTATTATTTTCTTAGGCGGAGATTTTGGCGTTTTTATTTTGTTGTCTTTAGGCTATGGTTCGACGTTGGCACGTGGACAGTCCGGTATGTTTGTTTTTTCGACACGGGATGATTTAGTGCCTGTATCTTTTTTTCTATTTTTTTTTAATCTCAGTTCTTTTATTTTCCGGCCGACTGCGTCTGTGCTTTAGTATGGTACGAACAAAAATAAGCAAGGTTAATATCGGCCGTCCACAACTTTTGTTTCGTTTGATTCGTTTGACAGGTGTCAGCGATGTTACAAAATAAAAGTGCACGTGTCGTCGCGTTTGTTTTTCCTATCTCCTCTTACTTGGTAAATCAATTTTACCCACCACACTCCTGTTAACTGAACCTGCGCTTCAGTCTTCATTTTTCTAATTTTACCGGGCACGAAAATTACAAAAGAGATACGAAGAAAGAAATATGCAGTAAAAAACAAAAACGTGTGGTTGGATGGGATCGGCGGGCGGTCGCGATTTATTACGGCGTCATCAACGCAAATGAGCATGCCTCAAATTAACTGTCCTAACTTTTGACTATTATTCTCACGCGTTCTTTAGAATCTGTACCCACTCCCGCCTTGCCCTGTCAATGGCTAGACGGTTCTTCTCATTTTACCGGACACGAAAATTACAAAAGAGATACGCAGAAAGAAATATTTAGTAAAAAACAAAAACGTGTGGTTGGATAGGGTCGGTGGGCGGTCGCGATTTATTACGGCGTCATCAACGCAAATGATCATGCCTCGAATTAGCTGTCCTAAGTTTTGACTGTTTTATTATCACGCGTTATTTCGAATCTGTACCCACTCCTGCCTTGAGCTGCCAATGGCTAGAGGGAAAAACAAATAAACAGTAAGTAATAAATTAAAGGTCCTCCGTTAATCCACAGTATTTCGCAGTGACAGCTGCGGCAAGTCGAGTCGAAATTGTTGGGCACCGGCGTCGCGTTCACGCACCGTGGAGTCTCGACGGCGAAGTCGAGACCCCACGGCATGCAACTTACACGTCCTACCCGCGACGAACGGCGGAACCGGTAAACACCGCCGCCATCACGCTTCTCAGCGTCTCGCAACACCCGCTGCGCTAACGCGCGCCGACAACGCCAAGACGCACACGCGTCTACCGCTTTGCGTCGTACTCTTCTCAAGCTTTAGTGCGTTGCCGCTTGGAAGCGGCTCTGGGATCTACTTACGATGATCCGATGCGCAAGCCTGTAGCCTTCTAAGTGGTGTTAGATGGACATGTCCATCTAATATCACTTAGAAGGATGATCACTTAGACGGATACGGCCGAACCCATTATAGTCGGGCGGCGACTTCCGCCACCTATAGTCGAAGCTTTTAATTTCGACACTTAAATTTTGAATTACCTTAGAGTGACCAAAGTATTTTAAATCGCGACGTCACAGCAACCGTGGTCCTCTAGAGGGTGCTACACAGTGCATACGCTCGTGTGTGCTTATCGAATGCCGATGAATGTGATTGTCAAGGCTGCGGCGTAGCTATGTAGCAGCGCGCCCGCTTCACACGCAGCGGTCCTATGACCCAACCCTGAGAAGACGGCGGCGGCGGGCAGTGTTTTTCAGGCATCTCGCGACATCGACGATTGCCGCCCTACGCGCTACGGCAACGGATGACATTTCATTGGTAGGAACCGCCCTTAAAAGCTAACGCTGTACACCACTTTGGTCGGTCTCCGAGCTGCACTGGCTCAAAGAGGTTAGGGCACGAAAATCAAACGGGTAGATCATTCTTGAACTGGAATGCTCATAGGCTACTAGTATATACACCAAGTGTCGCGATTTTCAGAGCACTAGTGCTTGTAATATTAGATTGAGCGTTCTCGCCTGGCGACCAGGCAACACCACTCAAGTTATTCACGCGACGAGGCCCATAGACCACGTGATCCTCATCTTTAGTTGAATGCCATCTCATTCTAGGCGCCCCCAGGCTCGGTCAAGCTCGTCTCGTTGCGGTACGATGGCAAACTCTCACGCTGTTCGGCTACTGCAACGTATAAGACCCTTGTGCTGTTTACAAAGTGCACTGGCGCTCCACTCGGAAGAGCGGAGCGCGGCTTAACAAAAGCAGTTTACTAAAACTCGCTATTAATCTTGGTGCGGGATCGCCGATGAGCTCTTACAAACTACGGCCGCTTAAACAGAACGTAACAAGAAGAAATCGTCTGCTGGGACGGCTGCCAATAAGCGTCCTATGTATATCGCTAGACAACGTGTCTAGCCTCCTATCCGTCTGCTGGGACAGACCATAGCATCCTCTATACTCACAAAGCCTCACAGTTTGGCGACGGAGCTATAGAGTGCCCGGTCGCAGACTGGGACGCGAGGATTTGGTAGCACAGAGCACCAAAGAGCCATTTCTCGGGGAACCTGGACGTCAGCGCACAACTTTTGCAGTGGCGAGGACCAGAAACACACTTGTTCGCTCGGGAGAAGTGTGTTTCGGCGTCTCGCCGCAGCGGGGCGCCAGTCACGTGGCTTTCCTCTCATCCGTTGTCTGCCGCTCCACCTTTTCCATTTCGGCGGCCGCTTCTCGTGGCGATCTGCCAGGCTTTGTCAGTATATAGGAGGCTATGGACGGGCGGATAAGACGCTACACACTCAAACTAAAATGTTATTTCTATTCATTGTTTTATTGCGCTTTGTTAAAACGCAACGACAGAGGCGGGCAGGCTCTTGTGTACGACCGTTACTCGTGCGTCATCGGATGCTTCAGCACCACTCTTGTGGTAGTGCTTTGCGAACGCCAAAGTGCCAATTTTTGATAGGGTTACAGGATCGCGTCTTTCGGACACGCTTGTGCCCCCTGCGGAGAGAAACAAACCTATACAAAGAAGACAAACATTACGCTAATTACATCGCATCAGTGCCACAGAAGACCAATATTAATAGTACAACCACCAACGCTCCCAGGTCGTTGTTTACGCGGCTTACACAGTAGCGATTACAACAAACGCATGCCGGTTCGGTCCTCGCCTATGTTCAATCGAACTCGGCACAATTGGGAATTGAACACCCACACGTGGGGACGTGAAGCAAGCGCTGTCGACATCGCACTTCCGCAATACAGCCGCGGCCTACACGTGTCTTCTTTACCGTAACTGCTCGTCTTTCCCTTTTGTCGGGGTTTTGTTCCGTGGCCAGACCGCATCGGTAACCGATCCCGCGAGGAGCGATTAGGTAACGATGGCCGACGTACGTTCACATGGCGATCGGAACGAGGAGGTTCGGTTCCGCACTCAACTTTTTTTCCTTCTATTCTTTCTTCCTTGTTTTAATTGCAGATATATAGATCTTCATGAATCCCTTTCTTCTGTATTGTACCCTTTTGTTTTGTTTTATAGAGCCGCGGCGCGTTCAACTTGCCATGTTTTTTTTATGTATATATATTTTCGTTGTAAAACAGAAAACACTACAAGTGCCCAATTTCTTTCCATCACAAAATTCTCCAAGAATACTTAAAGTTAAGTTATGCTTTACTTATAAAATATATTAAATATATACTCTTAGTATCCACACTGCGTGACACTGTTAGTGAGAAAAAGATATTCTCTTTTTATGTGCATTTCGATTCTAACGATATTAGGGGGCATCAAATCTTACCTACGAAGAGCACTTTCGGCATCAAAAGTACGTGGTGTGAAAAAAGAAAGTTCCGGGACTGATTTTGTAGTGTACAAAGAGGGGGCAGCACAGTGATGGGTGCGCAGTAGTCGAAGGCAGGGACCCTCGTGTATCATTATACCAAGAGGCGTCGCTCTGTGAATGTTTGGAGCTGCGCCACACGAGTTGGTTTGACCTCATGCACGAGCATAATGGCGACCTCTCCATATATACTGCAAACCATAGTTGAGAAGAAACATCAATTTTACATCAAACTTGGCAAATCTTTAAAAGAGACATTTTAAAGAGATCAGCTGACTCGTGTCACAATGCAGTGAATTTCGCGAAGTGTTTTAAGTGGCACTCGCGCTTCAGGAACGGCAGAACATCGCTGGAAGAAGAAGAGCGGTAAGGCGACCATCTCCGACCTCTCCTTTACTTCAGTGACGTTCTGCCATTCTTGAGGCCCGAGTGCCACTCAAAACACCTCGCACACCTCACTGTTTTTTTGACATAAGCCTTCTAAATCATTTCAGACGTCTCTGTTTTAGATTTTCTTAGTTTGACGTAAAATGGACGTTCGCATGCGCGTTGGTTTGCAGTCTATCGAGAGATCGCCATTATGCTCGTGCATGTGGGCAAACAAACTCGTGTGGCGCAGCTCCAAATATGCACAGAGCGACGCCATTTGATATAACAAGACACGAAGGTCCCTCCCTTCGGCTGCTGCTGCGCGCATCCCTATGCTCCCCTTTATTTTTACGCTGCAAAATCAGTCCCGAAACTTTTTCATCACACCTCGTAGTTTTAATAATAATCGTGATGTTCTGAACATGGTGAAAAAGAGCGCACAGAAGACAGACACGGTAGAAGGAAACAGACAGGACAAGCTCTGTGTTTAATGTTTAATGTTCCTTGCTTAATGTTTCAAATTTAATGTTCCATGTTTCATGTTAAATATTTAATTTGTAAAGGCATCATAATGTTTATTGGGAATCTTTACCACATACACGTACACAGCCCGCAAAAATATAGGGTGCTTGTACGGGGTACCTAGCTATCCAAGAGCCTGCAAAACACACTA
The DNA here is from genome assembly GCA_037355805.1 of Ixodes ricinus. Lineage (NCBI taxonomy): Eukaryota > Metazoa > Arthropoda > Arachnida > Ixodida > Ixodidae > Ixodes > Ixodes ricinus. The sequence continues at coordinate 12,598 of JAZHYW010005605.1, forward strand.
CTAACTAAACATGTTTTGTTAGCATACAACAAAACAAAACGAAACCCAGAGAGAAAAATTAAAAAAATAAAACAGCGTAACTTTAATTGCAGCTCAAACTGGAGGCGCCGTTTTCTCATTTAATAGTTTACTCGTTTTGCTGAATCTTTGTCAAAAAATGATTTCTGGCAGCTTACTACTATAAAAGAGAACGTAATAAGACATTGCATTTTTTTTTTCATATATTGTATCCACTTCCGGAAGATCAAAACTTTCAATATGGCTGAGTGTTTGCTCTTTCCTTTAACTATTTTAAAATCGCTCGTGTAGTACTGCTTTACCAATAAAACATACGAGCGCAATCTTTCAGTAGTCAATTATCCCAAAGCAGGCATTTTCTTGTTTTTTTGTACTCTTCATAAACCGTCCCAGACGCGATTTTACTGACAATTGTTTTGGGTATAATATCCAGTTCTTGATGTGAGCACTTCAAATCTAAGATAAAAATAGAAAAATAACGGCAACCGTTTGTTCTCATTAGAAGTGTCGCAGTCGCCACGTAAGCTAACGCTCCGACCGCTCACCCTAAAATCTGAAATACACTTATAGTATGTTGGAAGTATACCTCATTATTGAAAGTATGTCTAAGTTTTTCAGCGAAGGCTAAAAATGTCCAACCTGTCGAGACAAAAGAAATTCTTTTCGAGAAAAAACTGCCAGTCATAGTGAAGCGCGATGATTGTATAAACGTAGTAAATATCTAAATAATTAGCAAAACAATTGCTACTGAACTTTATGACTGCGGGAAATAAATATAAAGTTGAAATTAGAAACTTGCTGAGCGTCATCAAAAACCCTTACATCACTCAAGTATAGGAATACTTGAAGAACGTGTGATGCGTGGGGTTGTATTGAAGTTTCAAATTATGCAGCCGGCACAATGTACTGTCGATGCGAAAGCGGAAAGCGCGGATGATATTCTCATCATCTGTCTTTTTCACAACTTCATCCTTGTGCTTTCTGCACGAGTGATAATTTTAGCGCACTTTCGCGATTCACACCTGCTTAAAGTCCTACTAAAATTGACTGATCTAGGAGTTTCCAATGACGCTCAGCAAGTTTCTAATTTGAATCATTCGTTTCTTGCCAATGTTTTAAAAGATACTGAGTACATTCAGTTAATTATTTATGTAATTATAGGGTTTCTTGCAATTCCTGACGTCCGCCATGGCTGTTCGCTTGTTTCCGAAAAAAACGATTATTTCTAAAGTGGTAGCCTCAAGAGCCGCTTAAACACTAAACATATTGGTCGGTCATTCCGTAATCGCTAAACGATCTTCAAACAAATGACAACCGGTGCCAGGGATCGAAACCCCGCTCACCGACATTGAAGCCGAGTGCGCTGCTGACTGAGTTACGGACCCAGCACGCAGGAACGGGAGGAGCAGAAGCAGGTGGTGCGAGAAAACGCACGGAGCGGAGGGGGGTGGAAAGGACAAGAAAGAGAGGATCAGAAATAGGCGGTGTAGAAAAAGCGTGCGGAAGCAAGAAAAGTCGAAAGGGCGGACAAGCGCTCTTCCCCTCTCTTGGTGACCCAGAAAATATAACGTAGCAGGTTTCATATCCGGGTGGTGCTGAAGGGAAGCGCGCGCAGGGTCACAAGAGACAATGGTGTGACGTAATCTGTTTCCATACAAAAACCTGTAATAGGCACCGCCCCAACTAAGAGCACCACCCACCCCAGGCACCGGACGACTAAGTGTTGTCCTGCCCTAGGTACCGCCCGAACTAAGAGCCCCACTTACCTTATGAAGTACCGCGTTGAAACGCGTTCGGCAGAACGACCAAATATCCGGACATTTTTTTCCCAAATCCCTTTCGGCAGGAATTTTTCCTCGTCTTCGCTGAAACAGCCGGTACACTATACTCCGTTTCACTTTACGATGGACCGTACACTGCGATCAATCCCAGCCAATCGAATGCTAGAAAGCTGTCACGTGACTCCTCGCGTGTCACGTTGCTGCTCTATTTCCAAAGGTCATGTGACGCTCACGCGGCACTGGAATGGCTTCAATAACTATCCGCGTCCTCTGCCGTACATCGTCAGGTTAAACGGAGCTTAGTAATATACACGAAAATTGAAAGCATCGGGTAACAATTTTCCTATAGAATTTCTACAATGTGTCAACTGGCCCACCGTTTCGTCCTACTTTAGTTTTTTTTCCGCTAAGTTTAGCGGGAGAGTTTCCCTGCTAAATATAGCGGAAAAATTTCCCGCCAAATTTAGCGAGGAAATTTTACCCTCGTGACATCACACGTGACGTCACGTGTGCCGTCACGTGAAGTTTAGCGGAAAGAACTTTTCCGCTAAGACTAGCGGAAGCATTTTCAGGCTAAATTTAGTGGGGATATTGACGTCACGTGACCTCAACACCAATTCAGTTATACCCCTAAATTGAGCAAACAATTTAGCGAATATTTACCGTTAAATTGGACGGGAGCAGGATAGGAGGAAGGGAAGGGAAGGAGGTCGTACCCCCCTACCTGCCCCTCCCCTCCTCACCCTCAAGAGCTGCGCTCTAATGCGGCATTACAGAGAATTGTAATCGTCTTTCTTTTTGTATTCCTCTTCATAAAAGCCCAATCTTTTACACTTTTTAAAGTATCGCTTTCGACCAAGAGTCCGCTTGCTTCCGAAAATTAGGTGTACATATTAGTGCGCGTTACTTTAAAAAGAACTTTCAGCCTTTCTACTCTGGTGAAGAAGGCAGACCAGCGAAGCTGTACTATGATGAGGAATGAAGTAATGGCCGGCCACAAGTCGACAAGCCAGAGTGGAAAGGCTCGAAAAGCTGCCATCATCTCTGAGCGACGGCGGCAACCAGACAACCAGCAAGCGGATTGTCTGGTTGCCGCCGTCGCTCACAGATGGCGGTAGCTTGTCCGGAGTTCTGTGTCATCAGGTCATTTGAGGACGGACACGATCCTGGGGAATCTAGCCTTAACAGCTCCGCTGTAAATGATTGTCGCCCTGAATATCTGATCGACTTGAAGGTAGTCTCCACGAAATGCAGCGACTCGTCTCTGCTTTAAAAAGAGAACTCTATAATGCGCCTAACGTTAAGTCCGAGAACAGCAGACAACACAATCCGATGGAGTCAATCAAACAGCCTGAAAAGGGCTTCGTCACGACGCTCGAATTTTGTTGTGCGTTTGCCCGGTTGAACCAGTTAAGCACAAAGTTAAAGCGTAAGATCACGGTACACTAACTTCGCCCGACTGGTTCAGACGGTGACAGTAAACGTGCAAAGACAACGCGAGCGCCGTGTCGGTGCCCTTTGGGCGCTGCCTGAATTATTCGATTGTAGCGTTTGGCTGGGCAGGTATTTCGTGTGCAACGGATATGGCCTGTGCACTGCCATTCTTGTCCCTGTCGCATTTCCATGTCTATCAATCGCAGCATTCTATTGTCACGAATGACAATTGATGAGGTGGCGAATCACCGGAGGAATCTAAACGTTCAATGGGGCGGACATGTGCCCAACACTAAATAGTCGAAGGCTAGCTGCGAGGCGTCGATGGCGCGGCAACAGCAAGGATCGAGCCCTGAGGCGAGACTCTCACACGCGTACGGCGCGGCGTCTTTTTGAGTCTTCCCTGCAGCCTAGGACATTTTTCCTCGATCGTTCTCGAACTATACCTTCTAAACATTAACAAGCTAGGCGGTTTTTAACCTTCTCCCATTTTCTACTTACATCGAGAAAAATAAATAGTACAATAAAAACACACACACACACACGCAGTGACGGCAACCGAACCCGAGCCACGCACGTGTCAGCCAAGCACACTGCCAAATGGGCTACGGAAGCACGCGGCAATATAAACTCTTTTTTTATTATTATTACAGCGGCAATATTAATGGCCGTCTTTTTTACTAGATGTTGGTATTATAATTATCTCAATTGTATAAGTTTCGCTTATATATTTGTACTCTCGGCGCCGCGAAACTGCATTCGTAAGCCCGCATACGCATATTTTCTTCGCAATACATCCACACGCGGGAACCAGTTTAAATATTCTCGCCAATGAACCTAACAGAAAGTACAACTTCCGCGCCGCAATTTACGGGCTATATAGTTATAGTACTTAAACAAAAAAACGCATTTTAGTTCGCACTGTTGTATAAAATGCACCGAGAGAAATATAAAAAAAAAAAACACTGGAAAGTACGTTAAGATTTTTCCAGCGTCGGGCAATGCAGCGAATATAGAATAGCCTCTAGCCAAGTTTACAATACTTTTGAGCACAAGGTGTCAGTGAATAACTTTTCTTAAAAAAAAACAACTAGCGTCTTGTCTGGAAAATCAAGTTTTGCAGACTACCTAGGCATGAAGTCGCCATAAGTTATATTACAAGCAATCCAACTCTTCATTAAAGCAAATAAGGATACGAACAGGCGAGAAAGAAGATGATACCATCGACAATGCCATAGAAAGTTCCATTTAAAAAAAGTCTGTCGGCGACCAATTTATTAATTTATTAATCCGTAAGGTGATTTAAGAATATTAGGGGTATGGTAGTAATGTCTAATATTTCGAGATCATTTCGTATGGCAGAAACTACACGCATCTGAGTGAAGAGATTTATTTAGAAATATTAATTTAAAAAAGTATCAACATCGTCGCAGTGTCTCACTAAGAAACATTTATGCATCCTCACTTCGCGTCACCTAACTTCACGCACAAATGCAAAAAAAGAATATTCTTGGAGGCGTCATTATGTGTTTGTGTCCCACGACACGACATGCAGTTGTACAAAGTTGGAACCCATTACGAAGAGAAACCGAAGGAGAGGTGAAAATGAAAGCGAGTGGTGACGTCAGAATGTCAAACTCTGATTGGGTGGTTTAGTGGGTAGACGGAGGGTCTAGCTACCGATGTCTCTCTCTACACACTGTCTCCCTCTAATCAAAGCGAACAAGAGCGTCGTCTGCTCCTCGCGCAAGTTCATACTTTCGAAAGTCAAATGCCGTACGCCGGCATACGGCGTTCGAAAGCCAGATTCTGCGGAAGAGAGATGACGCTATTGTCGGTTTCATAAAGAGAAAGAGAAAGTGTGTAGCAACGAAGGCAGCGAGCCTCTTCGTCTAACCTCCAGTATGTCCAATCAAGACGTGGATCTGTTACGTAACCACATACTCTTTTCTCCTCCGCTTCTGCGGTTTTTTCTCCTTCGATTTAGCTGCACTTTATCAACCGGTTCAGAAGAATGTATTGCGGTGTACTTACGTTGTGTGTATTTAGGATACGACCGGAACGACACCGCCCTACACTTTCCTTGACCGATGCAGAAGTTGCAGAAAAATCATAACGAGCCTATTGTAACATCCCTAAAGTTTGTTTCTCCTTCCATACACCGTTACGAAGGTAAAACCTCTTTCACAGGCACGCAGGTTTTGGTTGATGATGCCGTTGTGCTCGTTTCTCGCATCAAGAAAATGGGACGTTTTGCGCAGTACTTGTGCTCTGCGCGAAAGAGTTCAGGTGATCGGTAGCTGACTCGGCCAGCGCACACCAGCCCGGAGCACGTGGAGCGAAAGCTCGCGCTGCACAACCAAGGGATCCTGGGTTGAATCCCCACCGCTGCCCGTTTCGATCTGGATGAGCATCGTACCGGCGTGCGGTCGTGTATCACTACTGCGTGGTGCACGTTAAAGACCCCAGGCTAGCGGTTGTACTGCACTGGCTAAATTTCTCATTTACCGCTGTGACACCAGACGCCCGTTTAAGCGGGTGAAATTCTGGCTCAGAAACATACACACACCAATTTATATGATTTGGATATATAAGATATTAACAAGGTTTTTTACGTTTTTAACGTGTAACTCTTGATAAAGTTACATAAATCTAATCTAAGATGCACCTACATATACAGCGTGCTTTCTTTTAAGCTTAACAGATGTGTTTAAAGAAAGGCCATGAAATCTACACTTATGCAGTTTGTGCAGGTGAATTATAGGTCATGGGGTATAGCTTATAAGGTTAATCGTAACGATCACTCGGCTAATTAAGTCAAATTTGCCAATTAACTTAGTAATTTGTAAAAAGAGCATATGGTTCCAATTCCAAACTTGCTAAGCATCATGGGAAATTAAGAAATCACTGATTTCTAGAAAGAATTTGAGCGCGTGGCAAGCGTAGTAGTGCGCTACGGGTACCACTTCGTGCAACAGGTGCAAGGTATAGGGCTATGATAAGAGCAGGAAAACCTCGAGGGAGCATTATCGCGCCGGTAGCCTTGTTCCCGCTGCACAAGTGATAACTTTAGCGCACCTACGCGCTTCTTACGAGGTCAAAGTCTTTCTATAAATTACTGACTTAGTGGTTTGCGATAACGCTCAGCAAGTTTCAAACTGGAACCACTTGTCTATTTACAAGAATTAAATAGTTAATTAACAAATTTGACTTAATTAGCAGACTGATCGTTAGGGTTGGCCCCTATACTATTTCCCTGGCCGTATAATTCACCTGCGCAAACGACATAGGTGTAGCTTCTGCGGCTTTTCTAAAACAAATCTGTTAAGCATAAAAAATAAAATTCCCTGTATATCTTAATTCAACATATGAAAGGGAAATTAGCAACGATCCGCAGGAAGCAGAACATTCTTTACTATAGTTATTAAGATGAATTCAAGTATAGTTAAACTGCACAAAAACTATCGTAAAATAATCTGGCATAGTAAAACTACTCGCTCGGACGCCGCATAATTATTTTCGTCAGCTGCCTGCCTTGCAAGCGTTTTAGCCGAGCCCTGTTGCGTCGTGTAACTAAGTCCCAGCCGCTGGCTGAGCCGGCATTCGCTCATTATCGAGCGGTAGCTTATATCTAAAGTGATATAAGATATAAGGTACTAAGTCCCAGCCGCTGGCTGCGCCGGCTTCCACTCATTATCGAGCGAGAGCTTATATCTAAAATGAGAGCGCAAGCGGCCGAGGAAAACCCTTTGGCATCCTTTACCGCCGAGACGTCTCGAGGCTGAGCCAAAAATAGCTCTGCCCTCGAGAGCCCCGAGCTCTGAACCCGGGCCGCAGCACTGGGTCAGGGACGATCGATTCCCTGCCGAGCACGGCGTCCCACTTGATCCCGTCGCTTGGTCGGCGTTTGTTGTCCCCCGACGACTTCCGCAGGTTGACGACGTACGTGCGGGAAGCTCGGGACGTTTTCATTTCACGGAAATGGCCGTTACCTCAGGAGGTGTCACATCCGATCCCGCGCGTGTTTCGTGTACCTTGTGCCCCGCTACATTTGGCGGGAACATTTCGCCGCTACATTTGGCGGGCAATTGCGATGTTGACACTCTGACGGCACGGCGTCCCGTAACGTCACGTCAAACGACCTAACAAGATTCTGCTAAATTTAGCAGATATATTGCTTTAGTTTTTGGAGTGCGAATTTATTAGGCCCTATTTAGTGAAACTTTAGAGACACGTGACGTCATTGAGTTACGCGACGTCACTGTTTCAGATGAATGCCGTCCGCTGAATTTAGCGTGTCGCAAGTACGCTTTATTTAGACATTGCAGTGTAGCGCGGTCCAAACCAACGCTTCTTTCGCGGCTGTAGGCCGTGAGCGAAAGGATGTGACGCATTTCGTGTCGTTTTTGCTGTTTCCGGGCGCGCTTTCTGAGTCAGAACCGTGCGGTTTGGTTTGGACGATGCCAGCTTCGGGCGAACGCGCACGCGCGCACGCAGGCACGAGCGCATTCTGGCGGTGAAGTGACGACCAATCAAATGCAGCTTTGGTCCCGAGCGAGCGTCCAATGAAAATTAATCTGTGGGATCGTTGCGCTGGTTGCGCGTTGCGCCTTCGGCGCCGTCTTCATTTCTTTGCTTTCGTGATGGCGTTTCGTGTGGATCCCACGTACAAAAGCTGGGATTGCTGAGCTAATAAACCTTTGTGTGGTAAGGTAGTACGTCAGCAATGCAACCGTCAACATGACTCGGCTGACTGCTTTCGCGGCTGCATGTGAGCAGTACTTGGGTATCAAGAAGCGAAGGGCCATCCGCACGCTGTTGAGGTCTAGAAAGACGCTCGGCGAGTACGCCACCACTGTGCGACAGATGTACCAGGACCCCGACGGCCGGGACTTCTTAGAGTCCTTTGTATGTCAAGAACCAGGTAAGTTATGCTAGCTTTTATTGTTTATGTTTAGTATATTTTTGATCATATGTACCACCGCATAAATATAAACGTGAAGCGTGCACCATCTCAGTGAAATAAGGTACTGTACTTTCGCGAGACGGCAAATTCACAAGGTTTAGCCTTGTAATACTAACGTCTAAACGCTTGGCTGACTACATGAAGGTACTTTGCTTCCCCCTGCCCCCGCTCTCGCGATCGCGTGCGAGACAAGAACAAGCGCTGTCTTTGCCTTTAGTGGTGTACTACCATAGGTACTATCAGGTGGGTTTAAAGGCTGCTTGCACTGAACACCGCAGGTATATTCACTACACTAGCTGTCTGGCATGCTTTGTACAGGTGAATAATCACAATCAGGGATCACTGCTTTTGTCACATTAATGCAAACGACTGAATTTTCGTGAATTGGTCCCAGAAGCTTTTGCCCGATGGAACGGGTCGCTTTGAGAAATTCGTCAAGTATCGAGCTATTGCAAACAGTCCTTTATAGTATTTGTGCAAGTGCAAGCCTTTTCAGTGCATGTAACGGTGTGTAAGAATCTGTCATTTTTTTAAACTTTCCTTCTAGTACTGTACGTCAACAGTTCATGTGTGTATAGATGCTTTCCTGAGTCCCATCTGTTCAATAGTGCATGTAGCCAGTTATGTTTGTGTATTTTCAAGGTTTGAGCATCTCCTGTCTCTCGTTGCTCCAGCTGCTGACCAAGGAGACTACGAGCGCCGACAACACTATCTCTGCAGGAGAAAGGCTCTGCGGTCTGCAACGGTAAAGCGTTCTTCCATATTCCACCTAAATCACAAATTTCAAGGATCTTCATTCAGAAGCCAAGCTTTGTCATAGGCATGCCATCTTTCCCGTTAACTGCATATAGCATCCTCAGATGCAATAAAACTGTATGGAGCGTATGGTCCTTACATTACACAGAGAGATATATCCACATGCTCTGTCAAATATCCTTTAACTAACACTTGCGGAGCCGGAGCGGCTAATATTTAGCCAACACTTCCGAAGCCAGCCAGGGTTGTATGTTCCATGTGAACCCCGAGTGAGGTGCACATACTTTCTGCAGCAACAACAACTGCGAGGTCCAGATCCCACCCCGACACAGTTTGAGGAGGTCCACGTTGTGCTAACTATTCTGTACCCTCCTTTCTTACTAACAGGCGTTTGCTTGGAGTGCATGTTTCAATTGTCAGGCATTCGACCTGCTTTCACTGCATGATAACTTTCTTGCATGCACTGTATGCATCTGTTGCTTGCTGGCCAAGATGTTATCTTTTCACTGCATAACACCAGCTGGCCGGGGCACTGTGCTTCTTGGTTTGGCACGTTGCTGAAAGCTTTAGGGGTGTTCCTCGCTCACACCTGTCTTGAGCCACATGGCATGCTTGCTTTTCGAACCGCATGTCTTGGTTGTGGGTCTGAGGGTGCTTGCAGGTAAGCTAGGTGTGATGTTTGTTCTGCACATGTGCAAAGACATTGCGAGCTTCGTTGTGAGCGTCGTGTCGACAGTTTCAGATCAGTTTTTTTTCTTTGTGCTTATTCCTTATTTCGCCGAGGCACTGTGCTGTTCGGAGATTCGTGTGGTGCAGCGCGACACGGATCTTACTTGATCACAGCTGTATCGGGCCTGAGTGTTTGCCTTAAAATGCATGCGCTCATGTTCCCTGACAATGTCTAGGCACTTCAGTTGTAGCCGTTTCTTGGTAGCAGCATGGGTTACTCTTGCCGAGTAAGAGAACTGAGCACTTTGTCGACTGCTCAGTTCTGTATTGTGTGTCTAATGCTTGCTTTTCTTTGTTTCTTTTTGTGTGTATTTTGCAGGTACGGGCCTGGGGCTCTCGGCAGAGCCTGACTGCTAGAGAACGTGTCTCCTGCTTGGTGGATAGTTGTTTATCACAATGGAAATCCATCTTTATCGAGCATCATGGGTGTACACACTGTGGCCAAGAATTTGTTGCCTTGACTAAAAGTTAGCAGTGCGAGAAATGTTTGCCGCACAACAAGTGAACTGGAACTCCATTTTGGTAGACTTGGTGCTTGCACCCGTAAACGAACAGGCATGCAGGTTCTGCTACAAGGCTTGCCGCGACGTCATTGTTATCCCCGCTTGCAAAAGAAGATTTTGTGCCCCCCACCTCCCTCTTCCCCAAAGACCAGCATGGAATAAAGACCTTTCCATATAGTTACTTTCTCGTTTGTTTACTTTCCCTTGACTTTTCGGTGCATGTAATGATGGAAGTGCCAGCATTTCTTGGAGGCTGGAAAGACTGCAGACTGCACACAAACTTGTCCCGGGGCAGCCGACATGCTGCTCTATTCAGTATAAAATAGGTTGACGCGTGATTAAAATGAGTGAAGTGTGTTTCTATGCTCAAATTGTAGGCACATTTTATATTTCAATGGCATATTGGGCTGAAACATTGCACTTTCAACGTAATAAATGTTAAACTTTGTACCTCTCTAACTTTTGTGTTTTGTGTCTTAACTTAAAGGCTCCTAAAAAGTTTGTAGCATCCCCACATAAAAGATGTTATAATTTCTGTGCTTCCACCACTATGCAGATTGTTCTGCAAAGTGAGTGCACAGTAAAAGTGATGTTATGTAGATCTTGGCACATTCCAGGTAATTTGGACACTTTTCTTTAATGGTTTCAACTATAAAGTTTCCAAGACACGAGAGGCAGCTTCCACGAGTGAGCATCTCGAAAACGGATATGGTTGGCCTTTAAAAAGGCTGTTTGAGAAGGTTTTGCCAGTGCTGTGAGAGTGGTTGACTATGAATGATAAGTAACATTACCATCATAGAGGACGTGCGACACGAGGCTTGCAGAACAATGTGCAGCAATGTGGCTGCCGTGTACTGTCCAGCAGTCTTTGTGTATCACATCCTCTATGCTAATATTGTTACAAACCTTCCCCAGTCACTCTATCGGGCAGGTCCGGCACCGCAAAGAATTGCGTCGTTGGCGGGCAGTCGATGGCTTGCTGGCTGCAGGAAGAGAAGAGGGGTGTGGGTTATCACTCAAAAGCAAATGTGTTCCTTTATGAATGGGGTTTCATGTTTTCAGAGTTTAGTAGTTTTTAGTAGTAGCTTTTTAACTGTCCAAGAAATAGATCCATGATTTGTCCTTAGCAGAAATTAGCAAAATAATTCCCCTTTTCTTTAACTGGTCAATATTTTAAAAGGGAAGCGAGATCTTTTCTTGGAAAGTCAAAGCCTGTATTGAGTAGTTGAGTAGTCTTGCGGAAAAAAATGCCACCCCGTAATTTTATTTTTGGCCATGTATAACCTTCACAATCGGAGTTCATTGAAGAAATACGGTCTGACGGATCTTTACCGGCTAGTCATTTTTGGATTTTTTTCGAATTTGTCTGAAAACACATAATCTTTCTTTAACCAGTAGGCACACTTTGTCATTACTAAAGCACTCAATAAATTCATGGTGCTGACTACGGTTTCATTACTGCATCAAATCCTTTGTTTAGACAAGCATACAAAAGAAACCACAGGTGGCCTAGCATGGTGTACACCAAGTAACCAATCCAATCTCGAAGACTGTATAAACCTTCTGGCTCCCTGAATTCCGAAATACACTACATATGTGCAATCTTTATTAAGGCAAAAATCTTATATGTCTCATCTTTCAGTCCTTGAGAAAAAAAACGTCGACGATACGAAAGGTACAAAAAAGTTTACGTACCGCCACGGGCGGAGGGGTACTGCATTGAACTACTGAACGAAAGGTTGCTGGTTCGACGCCACCCAAGGGACGTGGGCTTAAAGTCTTTTTGGAGGAATATTAATATTTGCAGATGTCACGTAAACGTTTTGGTACCTTTCGTATTGTTGACGTGTTTTTTTTTTCAAGGACTGAACGATGAGACATATAAGGTTTTCGCCTTAATAAAGATTACCCATAGTGTATTTCGGATTTCAGAGAGCCACAATGTTTATGCAGTCTTCGAGATTAGATTGTTTACTTGGTGTACACTTGAAGTACCGACGCATCCGTAAATCATGTGTCTGTCTTTAATGCATCGGCGCTTGGGTTTTCGCCTTCAAGTCGTCTTGAAGATAACAAAAGAGACCCTGTGTTTTTTTTTTTAGCTAAATGCAGTTTGGCACAGCTTACCATGGTTATTGGTGGCGGATGAAGTTCAGGCACAACCACAACTTGTGGCCTCTTGTCCTGCAGTGGCTGCACGAGTGTGCAGTGGCTGCACGAGTGGATCTGTGGTAGCTCCAGGCAGTGCCTGACACCAATCCACTGTGCTCCGAGCTTCTTCCTGACCTGGAGCTTGACGAGCTTGCTCATCTTGCGGACCCCAAGGATACGATGGGCGTGATACCCATCTGCCGCGAAGTATTCCCTCTTTGGGGCCTTTTCTCGATTCAGGAAGAAGGGCTGCATGAAACAAACATTAACAATTATCCCATTAGAAATATGCAAAGTTGGTAAGGTGTAAATACCCTTTTCAATCAAGTATGTATAATCCTATCTGAAACAGAACAAACATACAACAGCTAATTCCCTACTAGTATCGTGAACAGCTGGGGTACCCGAAAAACTACGGGCCAGGAATTGGCCACTCGCAAAACATAAAGAGCACTCCCATGTAGGGATGCTGTGAACCTCCCAAAGTTCGAGCTTAAAGGGTATAAAAATTTGCAAAGCTTGCTGAGGTTCGAATTTGCAAAGTTTGTAATTTATTAACTCTGCCTGGGTTCGAAACAAAAAGTTGGCTGCTTTTGAACACTGCCTTCACGGCACCTCTACTACTATGGCGCCGAAAGCTGCAATAGGAAAACTGCCGTATACACCCTCCGGTGTCACTGTTTTACCACATGCATGTTAGTGCCATAAAGGAGGCGACTAGATGGCTTCTTCGACAAACTGTCTCCACTACGTATCCCATTAGGACTTGCCATAATGATATAGCATTTTTGCTATACCATTAGGTCGGCAGGGCAATAGGAGACATCACTCCTCTCCGGTAGCCTGAAAAGAGGCTACCATTTAGAAGCGAACAATACTGACTGTTGCCACATTTCTTTTACATCGCAAGCTTGGTATGTATGCATCATTGCATACGAACAGGAAAGCGGACTGCCCACACAAGCCGTACATTGTTTATGTGCTCATAATCGAGGGCAAGTTAAGAACAACTTTAGATGGTTGGGAGTTTCTGCGGGGCGACTAGCGCAGGCGGAGCTCAACTCTTGTTCATTTTTTTCACTGACAGAAACTTGAGGAAATTGAATGACACTCCGATGTGGCTCATGGATGAAACATTTAAGACTTTGTTGCTGCTCTTCAGACAGTTAAAAAAATTCACGGTAATCTTTATGGCCATGTGTTCCCATTTGTTTACTGCCTCGTGACTCGACGAACCCAGATGGCGTGCGAGGCGCTCTTCGAAGAAGTACTGAACTTCGCTGCAGATCTTGGACTTGCACTAAATCTGAAAACCATGAGTACAGATTTCGAATTGGCAGCAATCAAACTGTATTCGGTCGTTGCCCCCGTTGTCCGATGTGCACAGTTCCTGTTCCATTTGTGCCAATCAGTATGGAAGAGTGCAGCACCTAGAACTGGTAGTGCTTTACAAAAATTATGTAGATGGCTTCGCCATCAAGGTGACGCAGCTTGCAGCCCTTTCGTTCTTGCCCACCAAAGAAGTATGAGATGCCTATGCGTCGTTGAAACTACTCTTCCCGCAAGAAGCTTCCTACCTGCTGCGATGGTGGGAGGACAACTACCACTTTGGAAAATCACGCCGCCGTGTTGGTCGTGCCCTGATTAGGAGTAATCTGTGGCACTGTTCCAGATTTTCTTTTTATCATTCGCAGATATGTTATGTCATAAATCGAGACACAACGGTTCCCCGCGTTTCGGCATTGTGACTTTTTGTCTCTGCATTCCTATATCAGGCGTACCCCAGCTGGGGTACGTCTAACATAGAATAATTTCAGCATTGCGATAATTCGGAATTTGTGGCATTTGGAATGCTTCCTGTAAAAGGAGCTCACACCCTTGCACATACTTGCATCCACTTTCCTGTGTGGAACTCAATCCTTTTAAATAGGCCCATCGGTGTGCCACAAGACATGACACTTCATAACAAGAATAATATCTATTTAGACTGCAGATACCACAAAAAGACGAGTGGATCCTGCCCAATTATACTGGATTTCGGATAAAATGCACAACTTACATGCGGGTTGATGAGGACGACGTCAGCCATCTGCCGCACGTCTCTCGCCAGCAGGCGGTTCAGCAGTAGTCTGCGGCCCTTGGCTTCCCGGTCTACCCAGCACCTTGGCAGCAACTTGAACACCAAAATGCTGCAAAATACACACAAAAAGAAACAATGAAAAGCAAGCATTAGACACACAATACGGAACTGAGCAGTCGAGAGAGTGCTCAGTTCTCTTACTCGGTTACTCGGCAAGAGTAACCCAAGCTGACTAAACCCATGCTGCTACCAAGAAACGGCTGCAACTGAAGTGCCTAGACATTGTCAGGGAACATGAGCGCATGCATTTTAAGGCAAACACTCAGCCCTAATACAGCTGTGATCAATGAAGATCCATATCGCGCCGCAGCACACGAATCTCTGAATAGCACAGATCTGGAGGGTAGTCTGAAAACCTCAGGTTAGCAGCGGCTGCTCTCAGGACCTGCTCCACTGGTGTGTTTCCACCATCCACGGACCTCTTTCGCTTTACTGGCCGAACACCAGCAGGCCGAGGCACATGTCGGGGTGCAGTAGGGGGCTCGGTCACTTCCTCCACATCCGCAGGGGTTGGCCTTGGTGGATGCGCACTCTCTGCTCCACGCTGTGCAGCCAAGAAAACAGCCGAGACCTCGAAGGGTGATGTTGAGCCCTGGAAATGCATTTGCCCCTGTCAATATTAGCTAAGCAGTCTAGATCAGGGCTCAGCAACCCTTTGAAGCAGCTGGCCGAGGAGACGCAAAGTGAATGTGGGGTTGGGCCAGACGGGAAACAGGTGTGTGTGTGTGTGTGTCTGTGGGAGTATGCTGACACACGCCTAAAAGTATCTGCAATTATGAAGAAAAGGCTATTTAAGCCTAAATGCTTTCGCACTGCGCTGATTTCTGAAACCTAGCCTACAGAACACTTGAGCCCTTCTCAACACACATTTTCTTTCAATATTGCTCGCCACGATGCAAGCATGCAAGTTTAATGCACTGATTAAAAGTCACGCAGAGGTGTAGAGCTCTTTATCCGTCATTGTCATTTGCAAAAGCATGTGTGACTATGTGTGCTTCATCCTCGAAAACATTCGTTTACACAGCGAGCATCAGTGTACTCCTTAGATTTGAAAACCCCAACATAGGAAGCCAATGTGAAAATTACCTGAACGAGTCCTCTTACTCATCATCAAAAAACAACAAATCCTCCAACTCATAATCCACTTAAAGATGAGCAAGCCCCACTGGATAAATATCTTGAACTTGCCAGAAGTCTGTCTGATCTTATTTCTGGAAGATAGAGATGTTGTTTGAATCCTCCTCCCTCAAATAATGCAATACTCCAAGTTTGAAAAATTTTTGTTACCTGTGTCTTTGCAACAAGAAAATTAAAAGATTAGACTCTTCACAATCCGTTTCAACATAACTTTGCTAAACAGTTAAATCAATGGCCCGGCCAGCCAATGACTGTCAGAGCGAGGCATGCGACAGCATACTGGCCGAGGTTGCAATCATCTTGTGGAGGGCTGTCACATACGTTGCTCTGTTGCTCTTATTGCCTCACGAGGGATGCAGCTCTTACCATTTTCAAAGTTATGCTGAAATGAAGTATACTGCACTGTGATTGTCGGAATAGTTAAGATAAAGCTCTAAAGCTTTTCCATCTGCGAGATTCCAAGGTTCGAGTTCGAAGTAAGACATCGACCAGTAATATCAGACCGAACCAAAATGGGAACTCTATGATGGCTTTCATTCTACAAAAAACACGAACTAAGAAGTCTTCTGTTCGGCCCAGCGACTCCACATGCACACTGTGCCAGGGGCTGACCCCTCATTTAGGTGGTTAGCCAGTGCGCTCAGTATTTAAGAGATAAGGGTTATCCAAAAAAGCAGCAATGGGGGAGAGTGGGGGGGGGGAGAAGGTGGTGCTGTTGACAGCTGTAACGCCCTGTCTAGAGGAACACAAGAAAACAAAAAGAAATAGCTTTTGTAAGCTACAGCCTATGCTCATTAGTCTGAAAGACCGACAAGAAAGTCAAGGTGGGCAAATAATCACCACGGGATCTTGGTCATCAGTTGGCTTGGTTGTACCTGTGGTGCATCCAGGTGACTGGCTGCATGATGGAGTCACTCCTATAATTCACCAGAAGAGTTCAAGTTTCATCGCATATGACAGCACTTGTGAAAGACACCTGGAAATGTGACTATAAGCCCACTAACATAATGATGAGGAGGCATCGCAATACACTGCATGCTATCTTACCTCCAGTTTGAGTGCTGGACTGGCTTTCTGATGTTCCTGTAGCCTCAGACGTGCATAATTGACAAAAAGGACCGTGTAGTTGCATACGAATGAGAAATATGAAAAGTGTACTTTCGTGAAACAGTGGAGGTGCCAGTCAGGAAGCGCAAGCTGCCAAAGTAGATCCACTTTGGCGTGGAGGTTACACAGCCGCTGCGCTCTGTTCCTGCCACCTTGCCCGCCTCCTTGGCGTATTTGTCCCTCAGGTAATTCCACTTTGTCTTTCAGATGTCGTCTGGAGAGAAATATGTTGATTCTAGTGTGGGACAAGCCAGACAGACATGATATACTAATGCAGAAATGTGAAAAAGACGACAAAAATGCCAAAGGCAATTGTAATGCTTCGTGGGCAACGAACAGCACACACAAAACGCACGTCCAAAGCACTTGCACAACAAATTTAGTCCCACACTTAAAAATGACTCGCCAGCTCTCAGCAAACGACTATAGTATGTTCACTGCTAGGCTGACAGGGCGGTAGAAGCTACATACTCGCAGGAACAATCAACAATAGGGTGCATGCATACAACGTGGTCATACTCTCCGGGTAGTCACGGGCATAGAATGGATCAGGCACTGAGGGGCAGGTGACTGACTGATCTAGAGACGGAGAGTACATAGCTTTCACTGCCCATCAACTTAGCAGTGAATCAAGTACAGACATTCAGTACCGATCTCGCTAACATGTGCTATGTGTACGATGCTACGTATACTTTGTGGGCCAATTGGAAGAAACCTATAAAGCAGGAATCGTAAAAATTTGTTTCGGGCGGTATGGTATGGTACTGCAATTTGTCATTTCGTTTCGAGAAGTATTTTAAACATGCTTGGCTCAATCGAAAGTTATAATTAAATAGGATTGCTTGTCTGAAGGACACAAATGGAGTTTAGCCTTTTCCATACAACCGAGACAACACTTTCTCGTAGGCTGAACAAAAAGAGGGATAAAGGCGACGCAGTGATTATCTTCCTTCTCATTTTTGGTTGAAACGACCGTCAAAACAACGCAAAAACGCGAAGAAAAAGAAAGCATTTGGGTATTTACAAATTACAAATATTACCGTCTTCGTCTGTCGATTTTTGAATGAATTTTTTCGCAATATTGTTACAAAAACAATTCAACACCATCACATATCAAGTAAACCATGCGCGCAACACAAAATGCGAAAACACGATGTCAGGGGTTGCAAAACGGTACTTACAGCGCACGATGCCCAACAGACGGGCGACCTCCTTCGAGACGTTCTCCCGTTTCGGCTTGTCTTTGTCGTCGCGCCGAAGCTTCCCGTACAACCAAGGGTAGTTCTGGACGAGCTCGAGCAACTGAAAGCACTTGCTTTGGTCATCATAGACGGCAGCTTCTGCGGCCTTCTGCGCAGCTTCTTCATGCCTCTGCGCGTCCGCAGCAGCCTTCTTTTCGGTCACCTTCCTCGCGTCGGAAACAGGGGCAAAGTTCATAGATGCAGCCATACGAGCCATTCTCGCAGGCAACTGCGAAGATAATCTGCTTCGGCTGCGGCGGCTGCTCTCAACCCGCGGCGCCGCGGCTGCGCCCGACCGCCCGACCGACGGCACGACCAGTGCCCTCCACCGATTGGCCGGGAGAGAGGAGCGTCCGACTACGTCACAACGCGTCTTCGTGCGCTTTCAGGAAGAAGTTAAGATCGACCAACTTTTTTGTGCGCGCCCGGAAGAAGCGAAGAACCGGCGCGACGTCACGAAAATACGTCCACATCCTTTCGCGCAAGCCACACGGGCGCAAAAGAAGCGTTGGTTTGGACCGCGCTTTACTCTGCGCATCACTGTGCAGCGTCTCGGACGCAGTTCATTGGCAGGACACGGACAAATAACAGGACTTTATTTACTATTTCCATAGTGAAACGGCTCAATATAGTGACCGGCAGCCAATGAGGTTGTAGAAACGAACCGATAAGAACCGCCGAAGCAAGTGGCATGAAGCGCGAAAAATATAAGCCAGGCACTACTTAGGCATGGACATGGCTATAGTATATTAATTGAAACATAAGATATAGAGACAGAGAGGAATTATGATGCATTGGAACCGTGGAGTGATTTTCTCGCTCAGATTGGCAGGATGACTACTTCACACCGGGTATCAATTCGTGTCGGAGCTAGATAGTTTGTCCCCCTCTTAAACTTGAAGGGCCATCGACTAACCCAAAGTCGACATTTTGTTTTTATCGACGCAAGCGATCGAAACTTGATCCCCGGTCATCGTCCTCAGATTGCCTTGCCAAGCTGTGGAAACTCCGCATTTGAGTAAACAAATGTTTTCGAAAAGCCAGTTTTGGAACGCCCCGCGGATCGACGGCGCAGATGGCGAAAGGACCACTCATTGGCTTCTTTGACGACTTCAAACCGGAAGTGTGGTTGACATTTTTCTGATTCCCTCTCATCAATCACTGCGATCACGGCGCGCGCCGGCCAACCGGCTCGTCGGCGCACGCATTTCGCTCCATGCCCCGCCCCGCTTGCGATTCCACGTGTCTTTTGACCACGGGTCAAACGACGCGCCATTTTCTTTTTTAGTTTGAGCCCAGTTTTTCATCAGACTTTTGCTTAATTTGTCCAAATGTCTTTTCGAGGTGGTAAAGATGAAGCGGACATGTTGCAGACTTTCGTGAATGACGTCATGGATGAGCCATCACTTCCCGGTGATCGACAGTCATTGCTCCCTCTAAAACTTCGAGAGGCTAATCAGACAACCGAAAAGCTACTCGTCCGAGCCATCGCCGACTTCCGAATCGTCCCCGTCCTTCTCAACGCCCCCAGCACAGCTACAGTGCCTAGAGCGTCTCTCCGCCTGGTGTGTACACAGCGTCCAAAAATGTGGTCACTATATTTCCGCTCAATGACGTCGCATGAGTTGTCACGCTATCGCCGGCAGCGATCCTGGCGGTGGTCCAGCAGCGGTGGTAGATGTAGCCGACGCCTGTTCTGCTGCAGGACGCTCTCTAGCTCCACAGTCCCCGGAAGCTACGGCGGCCAGGAGTCGCAACGCCACGACGAAAGTGACACTCCTCGTTTTCTCGCTGCTTTCCTCGATAGCTTCCACCAGTGTTGCCAGGTCTACTGATTTATCAGTAGATCTACTGATTTCGTTCAGGTCTACTGATTCACTGAAAAAAGAAAATCTACTGACTTTTTTGCAGTAAACAATTTAAAATTTATTATTCGGCCTTTTCAGTTCCCAGGGTCGCCCATCAAAGGGAATTTATGGCTAGATGGCCCAGAAGCCCGTCTACGGTGACATCCAAGCCATCCAAGCCAGAGCCATATATGGGAGAGTTTGGCCAGTCTATGATCTCGCCGCTGTAGCATCCCTCTCCCGAGTGAGCCAATCAGGCCGCGGCGCAGGGCGAGAGGCGTGAGCGCATGCGCCTGAACTCTTGGCTGCTCGGAGAGGGCCGCCATTTTCATTCATTCGCCCGGCGGAATGCATGGGATCGACATCCAAATTTAAGTTCTTTCCTTTTATTTGGCAGGCTCTGGCAAGAAAATAATATAATGTTATTCTTCGGTGGCTTAAAGAGCTAACGAATAAAGTTTCTCCACGTTTGAACGCAAACTTTGGGTCAGGCGAAAAAGAAATAAGCCCGTAGGAGACGACGCATAGCCTCAACAGTGCTCCGCGCCAACATCGTTGCGTCAGAAACCTTCCACGGCTCAGTAAGGAAAGAGGGCAGCTTGCAGAGGACTTCCATTGGACATGTACGCGCGCACTTGCCGGAACGTCTTGTTTTGGTTTCGTTTCAATAGCGACAGGTGGATGTCGCACTGTCGCACTCATCCGTTGATCCCAAAAGTGGCTCAGTCTCGATTTCAAAGAATAATCCTCGAAATCGCAACACTAGTCAATGCTGATAAAATACGTGAATTAGTCGAGAACTGGTCTTGTTTTTTTTTTCATTTTTATTTGTGTTTATTATCATGGTATTTGTAAGTCTATACTATTTCTTCCAAGTGTGGTTTAATGGAAATAGCAAAACATGGCACAGCACAAATTTCGTAGAATCTACTGAATTTTGTGCAAATATACTGACTTTTTGGGGATCCATCTGCTGACTTTTTTTTCTCCGTCTGGCAACACTGGCTTTCACGCCCATCCGCCGGGTTCGCGCGACATCCGACAGCATGGCACTTCGACATTTCTGATGTCATATGATGCCGCTTCAGCGCAACTTTCATTGCATGGGTAGAATAGAACGCTGAGCACTCGGTCGTAGACGCGTTTCAGGACCGAATAGCAGAGCCGCCGGGCGCCGTCATATTCAAGGTAAGAAGAAAAGTTAGAAAAAAAAAGATCTCGCAATCTTTTGAGGTTTTATCTATAACACGTACGGGCTCTGGGGTTTAATTTCTAGAGCGCAGCTCTTAGGCACCCGTTCCCTGGATGAGCGACGTCGCTGTCGTTGTCGGCGTCACTGCGCGTTGCATCATCGATGTTCCCGTTAAATGTAGCGGCAAAAGTATTTTCGATGAATTTAGCGGGAAAATGTTCCCGCTAAGTTTAGCAGAACAAATTTCCCGCTGAAGTTAGCCGGAAATTTCCACGCTAACCTTAGCGGGAAAAATCTTCTCCGCTAAATTTAGCGTCGCCCTAAATTTTGCGGGAAATTTCCCTGCTAAATTAAGCGGCGAAACTTAGCCTCTAAGTCTAGCGGAAAAATATCCCCGCTATATTTAGCGGGAAAATTTCCCCGCAACATTTAGCGGAGCACCTTCTCTACTAAATTTAGCGGGGAAATTGACGACCCGTGACCACAGCATCAATTTTGTTTCGCCGCTCAATTCAGGCGGGAAATATGGCGAGACATTTCTGGTTAAATGCGAGGAAAGAACTATTAATAATTATGAAAAAAGAGTTATAGTTATAGAAAGCGATAAAGAACAAGAGGTACATGTCTTTTGGAAACCCTTGCGGCGTCGCTGAGTGAAACTTCTCCACCGTATCCTACCCGTAACACAGAGAAATCGAAAGATGGTGCACGCAGAGAGCAAATTGTGGCTCTCAGATGATACGTTCCACACTCCCGCATTTGTTAAACAGTCTTAGCAGCATTAACATTGATCTAGAAGGACTCACATTTAGACACGCGCTTTTTTTATGCTTGGTGCGTGATCATTTCTCTCTCAACATTTGGGAAGGATGCGTTCAGTTTTGTGCAATAATTTGTTACATCGTTGCCTCTAGCTCCTAGTATGTGCGTTTGTTTGCCTTGCCCCACACGCTTGCTGCTGACCATTGTAAGAGCCCAGGGACCCGTCACGCTGCTTACGGCAGCTTTTTTTTTTCTTTGGGGGGGCGGCCCACCATCTTAAAGGATGGAACTAAAATGTTAATATTATTAGTAATAGTAGTAGTAGACGGAGAGGAGGGTACGGAGGAGGAGGAGGGGCATTGCAAAGAATCGTAAACGTCTTTCATTTTTAAGCTTTTTGTCTGAAGTCAAGCGGCATAGTGCGTTTGCAACCGTCGTAAATAAACGTATTTGATGAATGTCATTAAGTATTACAGACATGCAACTTGAAGTCCGTTCTTGATTTTCGAGAAGTGCATTCGCCCACTGTCCACTACGGCATATCATAAAAGAAGCGAGGAAGAGCCCGCATTGGTGGAGGAGGAAGCAGAGTTTCGACCGGCTCTTCTCCAACGTGGGCCTAACGCGCAATGGGGTTCCGCGCTACTATTGCAACGACGTCGTTTTCATCGTCAGCAATATCATAGTCGCCTTTTGAAAGGTGTTCAGCTCCATGATGTATAGCGCGACACTGTACAGTCGAACAACCCGTGGCCAGTTTTAACAGGTGAATCGGAACATTTACTTTTGTTTTTCCTCTCTTCTCCTAGAATTATAAAGCTATTATCAAGACTACTCGCGTGGTTAGAACAGACCTCTATTCGAGGCACTAAACCAAGAAAGAAATCTTGGCCCCTACAATACACTTTCGAAGTAAATTGCGCCAGACTTCATGTTCGCGCTCAGTGTGTTCCGTCAGTGTGCATCCTGAATTCTCACAAAAGAAACTTCCCAGAGAAAGGAGAAAAAAAATATTCATTTAAAATATCTGATCCGACGTATGTCTTCAAAGGTCATTACCCGGTATCTCAATCTCGTCACGCTATTCCGTACGAGGAAAAACAGCGCAAAGAAATACGCGAGAGCGACACATGTCTTGCGAAAGTTTCCACAAGGAACGCTCTGTTAGAGAGGCGACCGGATGCGACACCATGTCGCCCGGCAAAAACAAACACAAAAGTAGTTCCGGTCCTTTTATTGAGGCGGAACATCCTTTTACGGCGTACTCGAGTACACATTCTTTAGCTGTCCTCCGCTCGGCGACAGACGCTCTCTCGGGGACATCGAACCCCGGTATCAGGAAGACGGCGTCGTCGAGCCGCTCTTCTGGGTGCGGGGTCCGGAACGCGTCCTCAATCAGCGCGTTTCGAGTCCCACACGCCGCATGCATCGAAAGATGTCCTCGAAGTGGCAACAAAGGACGTCACCGGAGCGGGCGCCTCACGCTGTCGGATGTCGCGATTCTGGCTGTCGGTCGTTGAAGTTCCGACAAAAAGGCGAGCGAACCCAAGTGTCGTTGTCGAACTGGCGTCCCCAACTCCTGCTCTCTGCAGCTGATATAGTTATATATTGATATATTGATACTTATTTGAGCTCGGGAGAGCCGCAGAAAGGCAAGTCGACCATTGAGTGAAGACCTGCGGCGCCGCTTCTAATGATGATGATTTCATGACGATGATGATGATGGTAGGGTGGTAAAGAGGGTGAAGAGCGTTAGGCCTTTCAGTTTCCGTGAACTGTTGACGCTGAGCGCGAACGGCGGCAGCACAAGCGTCTGACCATGTGCACCTCCGTTGCGCTGCCACAGCCAGGATCGCGGCAGAAAACAGCGTGACACTTCTCTGATGTCATCGGGCAGAACTCGAGGTATCACTTTTGAGGACGCTGTAAACGCACAATTTAGAGAAGCACCATCTGAATACAGGGCTTGGGGTTTCGAATTGAATCGGAGATTTTAGGAATGTGCTGCCGATCTACAGCGTGTGGCGTTCCATTAGTACCACCTGGAAAATAACAAGGCCTGCTCATCGCGCCATTGTTGGTTGACTGCCAACCCTACTAAGTGGCAAAAGCGCTGGAGCTTGACTACGGTGTTAAGTAATCTCCGGGTCCTTGTACGCGTCACGCAGAAATCAGACGGACCGACCTGGTCCAGTCGAAGTTTTAGGGCGACTGGTTCGTGGTACCGAATGATCAGCAAAACGTAGTGCGCGCTTGTTCCGTCTCGTCGTGTTCCTCGCTCTCACCGTTGAAGGCCCGACAGGTAGTACGCCGCAAGGCGGCAGATGCATGCATCCTGGCGTCGCCGTCTGCTAGCGTCACTCTTGTTCCGAGACGCTGCAAATACGCGCTTAGTCATAGCCTCCTATATGCTGACAAAGCCTGGCAGATCGCCACCAGAAGCGGCCGCCGAAATGGAAAAGGTGGAGCGGCAGACAACGGATGAGAGGAGAGCCACGTGACTGGCGCCCCGCTGCGGCGAGACGCCGAAACACACTTCTCCCGAGCGAACAAGTGTGTTTCGGGTCCTCGCCGCTGCAAAAGCTGTGCGCTAACGTCCAGGTTTCCCGAGAAATGGCTCTTTGATGCTCTGTGCTACCAGATCCTCGCGCTCCAAATCTGTGACCGGGCACTCTATGGCTCCGTCGTAGAACTGCAAGGCTTTGTGAGTACAGAGGAGGCTATGACTCTAGTCACTGATAGAATGAGAACGGCAGGGAGGAGTTTCAGTTGTCTCAGCTCCAGCGCGAGCTTCCTCGCCTTCCATTATGCTTCAGCGTCTCCCGAGCCTCGAACGTGCAGGCGCAGCAAAAGCATTGCGAAAAGGCCACAAGTGCGTGCTGGAGGCTGCTGGGCGTTCAAAAGAGAGGCCCTCTGTTCTCACCTTGACAGCGAATATGGTGATGACGTTAGAGGGGAAAGTTCGTGCTGCGACGCTACATCTTATCCCACAATTCTGATAAACTTTTCTGGTTTTGGTTTTGATGTATTACATGCGTTCACCCCTCTCACACAAGCCAAATAAAAGCCGATATCCTTCCTAAATGCTTGACCTAAAAAAACACGACGCGATATGCAAAAAAAAATAGTAATAATAATTTGAGGTTACCTCTTTGACGGGTCTTGTACCCGGGGAATGTCAGTATCACAATTGTCTGCCTCAAACGTGTATCAAAATACGAAACAAATATGTGCGAAACGACGGCGGGATGGGACGTCAGCTCCAGAGCTTTCGACGGGCACGCGAGTGGACACTTGCTTTGGTAAGAGCGTGCATCTACGCTACCTTAATCGACGCAGCATAGGGCGGAGATCGAAAGACCAGTTTTTAGGACACTGGAAACGCACTATACCCGTACGAGCATTGCTCTGAACGCGGCGCGAAATAGTTCTTACGAGATTCGGTTGTGGGAGGAAAAACCGATGCTTTTGGCGTTTGCAACGTGTACGTCTCGATAAAATAACATGCATCTAATTCAAAAATTCACCTTTCACATATATCTTAATTATCAACATAAAGGGGGAAATTCGTCACGCTCCGCGAGGTGAACTACTTTTTTTACTTTGTTTTCTGAGCTGAAAAGGGGTATAGTAGAAGACGCGTTCTAGGCAGCATAGTGCAACTTCACGCTAGTGAAGGTTACACTCACTCACTCGCTGTACGTGCTGCATGTCTGAGACACCGGTAAAGAGTAGGGTGCCTTCGTGTATGTTCTGCTTAGAGTGACGTTCTTTTTGATCAGTCAGCATAGAGTGCTATTTATCGGGAAACTAACGACTGATCATTTTGACACGAATAAAACGTGCAGAAGCAAACATCTATTGCGAACTATGCGGACAAACTAATTATAAAGGCGCTTTTATTTAAGTCTTATCCAGCGGACCTCTACCTGTGTGGAGAGTGTTTAGTCCGTAAAATGTTCGGGTTTTGCTTCACTACATTTCTACGGGACATCCAATTCAACGCTATCTACAAAACCTGCACCGCATCTTTATTCGCTGTTGTTCTGCCATTTACACCGAGACATTATGAATGTATTACGAGGGAAGCCGTCATTAACGAGGTTTCGCCGCCGATGCCGGGGTGTGTTTGAGCGTCCCCGCGTGAACCGCTGAGTTTAGCGAAAATAATTTATCCGCTCGGTGCCACGCGACGTGGCGTGCGTGAAGTGACACTGTGACGCCGTTTAGCGGCAAAATGCCTCGACTACATCTATCAGGGAATGTAGTGTCACGTGACCGCATCGGGTGATGTCACATTACCACGTGACTTTAGAGTGGCATGCAATGCTATACCGTCGCGCGATGTCCCAGTGCCGCTGCCAACACCGTTCGCTATATTTAGGAGAACCTAAGTCTGCTAAATATAAACACGGATGTGTAATTGTGCGCAGCGCTTCGGCAGTTACCGCAGCTTAGTTGTAGAACACGCAAAAGGCGGAGCCATTTTTTGTTAACCTTTCCCGCTAAATATTAGAGGGAACACTGAAAGATCAAGCGTCAGAGGCCAAGCAAAGGGCTCGCTGCGTTGCATCTCCGCGGAAACTTGGTAAGTCCAGGTCTTAAATATTTTTTACGATAAGAAAACACGACATTTCGGAGCGCACCCGAGGAGTCACTCACCCGTTACCAATTTATCCCAAAAAAGGAAGTTAATTTATTGTTCTTACTTTTCCGTTAAGATAATCCCATATGAACACGTAATCCGTCTCATCAGTGCAATCCGTCGTCTGCAGCTTCACGACGAAGCTATGCAGTTCCCGCAAACAAAAAGGAGAAGGCTGGAGAGATTCCACCAGTGTTTAAGTATAAGCTTAAAACTAAAGAAGCTCTCGAATGAGCGGGTCGTTGTCTCAGACAAACAAAAATCTCCAAGTTTTTTTTTTTTTGTTTTTTTAATAATAGATTTTGCCTGTCTTATTCGGAACACTCTCTGCTTACGGGAAATTGGATGGTGCGCAGCTAACGAATTTATGAACTCCTGTCGAGTCCTGTTGGAATGCGTTTGATTGTGCTGTCCCCCGGTCGTTGACAAAGTCATTGCGTCTGTGTTCTTTTTCATAGCCGCATAGCTATACACTCTATAGAAGTACAGGAATGTGAATGAGAAACCTCCTAGTTTAAGGCCAGGTTTTGCTTCCGCAATGCGATGCATCAGTAATGCTAGCAAACTTGTGTAGGACCGACTTTTCAGTGGGTCCTTTGTACGAACTTACTTTTCAACATAACGCATACACCTATGCAAAACGATAAAATTGAAGACGCATTTTGTTTATTTTTCGGTACCCTTCCGCCCGCTTTCATTGACTATAGCGTGTGAAACGCGTCTCCTGACTATTGTGTTTACCGCCATCATCAAATGTCGACTCTCGATTTCCGCTTCACGACGTCATAGCTGTGTTACACTTTTGCCTGCCGCCATTCCTGGCGGTGGCATGCGCAGCCGCGGAGGCGGAAATGGCGGGCAGCTGCCTTGCTGTAGGTCCCTCTCCAGCTTGACGCAGTTCACAAAAGGTGCAGCAGCCGGGTGTTGAGACACCAGACGACAGCGACACTCGTGTTCGCTCGTACCCTTAACAGAAACTTCTACGACCAACCACCAGGTTCGCGAGATCCGACAACATCACATCGCCGTCTCTCGTGACCTCATCAGTTGAAACTTCGGTACCAGTTGAAATACATGGGCTGTATAAAACGCAAACCACACAGTCGAACACGCGTTTCGGGGATTGTAGTACAGATCTAAGGTGTGTATATGAGTGGTACCCGCTTGAATATTTATGACTGCTCTATTGACAGGGTTTAAAAGTTTCAGCGCCTTGCCGATTTCTGGATAATTCGAGGTTTCGAGCAAGAAGGCAACTGAAGCTGCACTTCGTCGGAGGTCAACTGAAGAGATAGCAATGTGCGATCAACGATTGCGTGTTTGTATGTTCTAACTGGATTGAAGTTGAAAAGAAAACACTGAATAATTAAAACCTACTGGCAACATTGAAATAAGAGCGTTTTAAATATCTCTAGGGTATTCGACTGCTTTATTTCTATGTAATATATATATATATATATATATATATATATATATATATATATATATATATATATATATATATATATATATATATATATATATATATATATATATATATATATATATATATATTACTTAGAAATAAAGTAATTAGTAAAGAAAGTAAGTAAAGTAAGTAAGTAAAAGTAAGTAAAGTAGAAAAAAGCAATAAAGTAAAGTTGTTTCACCAAAGCTTCCTCATTGCCATATATATATATATATATATATATATATATATATATATATATATATATATATATATATGTATATATATGGCAATGAGGAAGCTTGGTGAAGCAACAATGAAGAGGTTTAGTTTGACCGTTAATCCGTCCTATTGTTGTTTCCCTGAAAATTCACAATCGAATTTTACCTGCACCTTCGGCTCATACGCCAGCATGGCCGTTACTTATGTATATATATCTCATTTTGGTTGTTCCTTTATAGAACATCTACTAGACTGCTTGATTATTTTATCGCTGTCTGAAAAGAAGAAAGGTTGGAGGGGTAGAGCGATAGAGGAAAATGTTCATATTTGATGTGAGCTGACTGGGAAAATTTCGAGTGCATTGTCTTATTTATAAGGATACATAAAACCAGATTTTCGTGCTTCTTTGTTTATATATGGAAGGAAGGCGTTGGGACTCGGGTCGGGTAATCACTTTACGTCACTCGCGACTACTTTAATGCGAAATTACAACTAGCTTTAAACCCTAAGAGAGGATTGCTTTCAGTTTCGGAAACATATTTCATGGGAATCGGTGAATTGTAAGTTCAGGGAAATCCCGCCAACAGCAAGTGATTGAAGAAGCCCACCCCCGCTACGAGAAAACTGAAAGCTCCTTCGAAGCGACGGCTCGGATTTTTTTTTTAAGGTACGCAGAATTTCGGATTGTTCGGGCCCTTTGAGCTTCCTATGTCAAACTTTATGTTTGGATCTCTGTACGCCCACGATCGCCTGTAATCTACTTCGGTCCTCTGTCTTTCGCACGGACAGCACCAAGTGCAGACGGCACGGAGCAGACAAAGTGCTCTGTTTGGATTGGATCGTCTTAGCGGCACCGGAAATGGAGGTATTAGCTTCCTCTTTCCCGCTGATGATACGGAGAAGGCTGTCTGCTCTGAAAGACTTGGTGTGTGGGCGGGTTCAATGGCCTGTGATTTAATACCGGCTGTGAGACATCGGGCATAGGTAGGCTTGGAAGCTTTGCGTCATGGAGAGCGCGTGCATACGTCGTCCACTATAGACCCCTTGGGAGCCGCCATTTTGGCCTTGATGTATTTAACCATGCCTACGCGTAATTCTTTTCGCGGACAGATCAACGGTGTATTGCTGGTCGTTGACATCATAATAGACACATGACATGGCGCCTTTCGGTTTTATTACAACTCCACAGTCAATAAAATTGCGAAGCGATCGAAGAATTAGTGAATCACAAAGCGAGAAGCGGGACTCATAAAGCGAAACTGAAGCTGTCAGTGGCTGCCAACATTACCTTTGTTCTGGAGAGCAGTTGGTGACTTTTAATGAAGGTGTGTTGACAAGTGACGAAAAGAAGACCAGACCCTGTGTGGCCGTACTGACTTCTGTTCCTTGACATTTTATTAAATATAGACACCTGGCAGCTTAAGAAACTCGAGGCTTGGCCTGTATACATGGCTCGGGTTGACATCTCATGAGCCGCCATTGCTCCGCATCACCCTATAGCAAAAAGTAATACGTCTGAAATATGCCCGTATGTATGTACTTTGAAGTGCATTCCAAGTATAACGTATACTGTAAATGACTAAATTTTCGCAAGGACCTAACTTTCGCGAATTTCGCGAATCGCCTTCAAATCGTGACAAAAACGTCCCGCGAACAATTCGGGCAATATGTGAACGCTACGGAAGCTCCCGCTGGAATCGCGAAAATTAGAACCCGCGAATAATTTTAAATTTTCAGCTTTTGGCCCGATTCGCGAAAATTCTGAGCCCGCGAAAATTAAGTCGTTTACTGTATTCATAAATACACTAAAACATTTGAATTTTATATTTACTATACCACATTTACCATACCATAGCAGTTTTGTATTCATTAATATTTTGAAAATAACGTCCGTAAGAGTGCTTTCCAAGCTTATTTTAAATAAACCAATATGCTTATATGCAAACAAAGGATGTTCCAAATACATGTGATATATATATGCAGTAAACAAAAGCTAATGTTTGTATGTATGACAAAAATGCACTTTGCGAATACATGCTTCAGGTAGACTTTCGAGTGCATTTAAACCGGAAAATTTTTAATATGTAGAATAAAATAAAAATATTTGTGAAATTTTGAAAAGAAAAATTGCCCAAACGCTGCTCTTTTCTGTCCCATATTCTGGTCTTTCAATCTCGTGTTTCTCAGCACAGACAACCTTCTCGCTGAGACCTTTATATTGTGAGAGTTTGACACATTTTTAACATGCCGGCACTCTAGCAACCACAACAGGAAGTCCAGTTTGGCAACCGTCTATTGGCATCTGGCCTTTAATCTGGTAAGTTACAGCTAAAGAAGATAGGGTGAGGGAAAGAAAGGCGAGGAGGT
This sequence comes from Ixodes ricinus, assembly GCA_037355805.1. Taxonomy (NCBI): domain Eukaryota; kingdom Metazoa; phylum Arthropoda; class Arachnida; order Ixodida; family Ixodidae; genus Ixodes; species Ixodes ricinus. The sequence continues at coordinate 43,043 of JAZHYW010005605.1, forward strand.
AAGTATAAATGATACATCCACCGTGCATCATTGACCAAAAAACAACGTAGAAGACAATTAGGCACGCAGAAGCAGAACCAGCTACTAAAGCATTTCTTTGAAAACACAAAACCGCCTTACATTTATCTAGCAGAATTTCGCGAAAGGATCAAAACGTAAGTACTTTTTTGTTATCATAAAGAATATAAAATTAGATTCAAAATTAATTCGCTTCTTTTTTGCGGTACTTAGTCATTTAGTCAATTATTTTTCATTTTGGTGCCTTCTGCTCTACTCAAATTACTTTTCAGGCCAATATTCAATAACTCCCATTAATTACTTCTTTAGTAATTGGTACATGTCTGGCCTGAAGGTAGCTTAAGTTTACAGGACTTCAATTGCGCGTGCTTGAACACATGAGCAGGAACATGGCGGCGGCAAGATTCTTTGCTTGTAACCGCCTATATTCCCTTCACCCGTAAGCTGACAGTGCGGTGGGAGCCACGCGCTTGCCGGACCAATCAGCCACCTCCCTTTCATCACGTGACATCATTCTTTGCGCGTTGGTATGCGCGAGAGAGCGTGATCACGTGGCAAACGACAAAAGTTTGGCTGGTCCAACGAGCTCGTAGCTCCCACCTCACTGTCAGCTTAGGGGTGAATGGGGAGGGGAAATCAACTTTCGTCCGAGTTTTGAGCGACAGGCTAACCTTCCAGAAGGAGAATCGCAATATCCGTGTAGATTAACCATGGTCCGAACAAGAGGGAGTTTCCTCCATTCCGTCTTAGATTTGTGAGTTGGGTAGGTAAGCTAAGGAGGAAAAAAAGTTGAAAAATCTGTTTCATGGCTCCTTTAAAGGGATGCTTAATCGCAACTTAAGATATACAGAAAGCACCAAGACAAAAGTTAAATAAGATCAGATAAACCTGGAATTGATAATCCCCTGGTTGTATTTTAAGCGGACGTTTATATTTTTCGTTCTAAATGCCTGGATTGTTGCGAGGCGCTTCAAAATCAGGCATTGAAGAGCTGGATGCATCTCGGGAGATCCGGCAGATCCGACGCGATGCCGATGTCATCATGCCATGCAGGGCCAAGTGTACAGTTAGTTATGAGTTTGGCCAATTGGAGGCGTCAACGCGTTAAAATCTCGCTTAGTCGAAGTACGCGGGAGCTTTAGCATACCGCGAAGCCGGCGTAGATGTCCCCTGTGTGCAGTACTTTTTTAAATACTCAAGAAAAGTATTAAAGCTGAGGTTACTAAATGGCCATCCGACAATGTATTTAACTTTGAAAATTTAATTGATTTACATTCGAAGATACTCGGAAAGTTGCAAGCTGGTAATATAAAAAACACAAAAGTCAAAAGGGGCGCTCTACTTGTGATAACATCACTGAAAATCACATCCTGCTGTGATCCTTATAATCCTCAAGAAGCAACTTGGCTGCTGCAGTCGAAATTTACTTTTAAGTAATTCGGGATATGCTAGAAATTGAGTCCCAGATTCAGACCCCCGCGGCACAACATTCATCGGGGCTGAATTCCAAACGTTCTTGAAATTAAACGGTGTACGCACAGTGTTCGCAGCACCTTTTCATGCCGCCAGTAATGGCAGGGCCGAACGGATGGTAAGAGAAGTCAAGGTAGTTTTGAAGAAACAACAGGAAAGCATAACTTAGTGCAAGATTGCGCGGTTCTTGTTTAGACAACACATCAGGCAGCATTCTGTCACGAGAAAGTCACCGGCGGAATTGATGATGGGGCGAAGGTTGAGGACAGCATTGGACAGACTTCACCCAGATCGTCAGCGTTGCTTCCAGATACCAAGATATTATCGGGATAAGCTTTCACCCCCGGAATGCCCCCCAACAACGTGTCGATGACTCGCTGAAACACCCATGGCGCCACCGAGGTTCGAAACGACAGCCGCCAGACCTTGCATAGCCCTTTAATCGTGTTGACGGTCAGCATTTCTGCTGTTTCATCATCTAGGCTGAGCTATTGATACGCCTGAGTTAAGTCGAGCTTCGTAAAAATTTTACTCAACCCCAACGTCGCTAGCATTACCGCGGTCGTGGGCAAAGGGTACCCGCTGCTTTTAATAGCCTTGTTTACGGTACTACGAAAATTCCCACATAAACGCAAGGTTCCATTTTAGGGGCGACGCTTCTTAGGGTCTTGCCTTGTCCGTCCGTCCGTCCGGCGTCCGTGCTCACATCGATTGGCATCCCATCTGTCTTCTTAAAGAAATAAAAAAAATATTTGCGCAGTCGACAGGATTCGATGCTGTGCGAAGAGACCCCAATGAATTTCTAGTCCATCGCCTTAACCACTCGGCCACGACTGCGGGACGAGTAGGGGCTCTGAGATGTGGTAGTAACTCAAGAGCTGGGGATGTCATGGATGAAACGTTGCATGTAGCCGCTCAACGTCTATACAGGAGAGGGCGCTGCGGTCAAATGCGTATATAATCGCGTTAAACTTTGCATGGATTGGCTCGACGTTTATAGACAAGAGGGCGCTGCGGTCAAATCCTCAAATGCGTATATAACCACGTTCCATACCAAACATTCTCTATCTGGCATCGATGAAAAAGAACGAAACGCTCTGCATGCTGCGGCTCAGCGTCTACGCAGACAAGCACCACCAGAGCTACGCCCCAATCAACATCATTCACCACGTGGAGATGTTTCATCACGAGCACGATGCGCATTGCCCATTGTGAGCGTGTAACTGGCAATAGGAGTTCAGTGCTCACCAAGTCTATAGAAAACACACAAACTGTCTTTTTTCTTCCTTACCACTACCAGCCGTGTCGCCCAGTTTGTACTCGACCGGCTCCCAGACACATTGTTGCACCAGGCGATCCACTTCCTCGGCCACGTCGTCCTTGAGGGCCAGCGGGACAGTACGGCTCTTGAGAAACACCGGGCGGGTGTCCTCTTGAAGTTCTGTGTGAACTGGCGGTCCGTTGAATCCAGAGAGGTCACTGCCGAAAACCTGAGCAAAATGCGATGTCACGTCCTCCACCTTTAGCTGCTGAATTCCGCTCAAACGGATGCCCAACCACTCAAACCAGCTACGTCCGAGTAAACTGTTACCACGCTACTTTACTACTAACAAAGGTAAGCTCTGTTCCGCAGCCTTTGAATTTCACTTCCACGTTTGCCCGACAAACCACAAACAATGTTTTATTCTTTGAGGTTACAAGCTTTGTGCCGGCTTCTTGCAATGGTATCTTACCTTGCTTCTTCTCGATAAACCGAAACGTCTCTTCGCTCACAATCGAGCACGATGCTCCTGAATCGACTTCCATCGTGACTTCCTGCCTTTGAATCTGCACTTCTATCAGGAACTTGTCAGCGTGGTCACGCAATTTGCATACAGAAAACAATGCGCTTTTTCATAAAAGCCCCTGTTCTTCCCCTCCCGCTTACGCAGGTCAGTTTGTCTTCCGCGACGTTTGACTCTCGTCTCTTGAACGACATGTTTTTGCCACGTGTCCCAACATTTTGCATTTGAAACAAGCAGCCTTTCTAAAACGGCGCATATGCGGAGTGTGCTTACCGTTGCAGCGAAAGCAGCTGACGTCGTCCACCGTGGTGTCCAGTTTCATGCGTGTCTATGGAACCAGACCTTCGCTTTCTTTGGTTCCGTCTTGAGCTTGCTTGCGTATATCTCGCGGCTGTTTCGCCGTTGCTTCCGCTGTCAGCGTCATGTCGTACGCCACCTCGAACGTAAGGTCGCGTTCTGCGAGCAGTCAATGTTGAACCGCTTCGTTTTTGATGACGTCCAGTGGAAGTTGTTTTTCACCGAAACCGCAGTCTTCAGCCATCTTATGGAGTGCCGTAACATACTCCGATGCCACCTCACCATGAGCTTGGTTTCTTCTATAGAATAAGAATGTTGCGTGCAGCTCCGAAGGCCTTGGATGCATGTGCTTCCGCACCGCCCCTTGGTTTCGTCGTAGCTTGCCGCCGTCGGTCTTGCTGGCTTGACCAAGGTAACGATCTGCCCGTAAGTGTCCACGCCCCAACAACTAAGCAGAATCGCTCGTTTCTGCTCGTCCGTGGTTATCTTGTTTGCAGCGCAAAACATCTCTAGCCGTTCGACGTATTCATCCCAGGACGCATTCGTGCCGAGACGATATTTGCCGATCCTGCCGACCGACATTTTGCCTTACCCGACGGGGACTCGCCCGTCTGTCTATCTACCTCGTCGCCAAGGTAATAGATCCTTCAGACAGCGCGGTTGGTATAGAACAACGGTTTATTTCCGTATGAACGTTTATATACACTGAACATGTTATGATAAGCGAACGCGGCTTGCGTTGGCAATAAGACACTGATAGCTATAACAACGAATATACATTGTCACTACATGACAAAAACAAGCGAGAATCACGTATTGTAGGCACGGTAACTGGCGTGCTTTAGTTTGGCAACAGGCTTGGCTCATGACGTTTCCGCAATACGGTCCAAATATGCCTTGACGCGATTCTTCCGATTTAACACATAGTCCGGCATTGCATATCCCTATACTTTGTCTTATCCTACGATGGACTAAATGCCAAATCCATGGGCCGCCAGGTCCAATCACGTTCTACGCTATATTATGACACGCTTAACATTGATTAGGGGTGGACGAATAATGCTCAAATCCTAAAGCGCCGCATCATTTCAATAGCTTCGATGCTGCAAAGAGCCTGTATGTCGTGGCTTTCCTTGCAATGTAAAATTGTTGAATCACTCCGTGCTCTTCGATTCAAATTACTGTCCACCCGTCCCCCATCAGTGACCCGAGACGCGGGCACCGATACGTCCATCGAAGCGAAATACTGCACAATTTCTAAGTGGGTCGTGATTGGATCTGGCGGTCCGTAGCTTTTGCCTTTAGTCCATCGAAGGGTGAGACGAAGTAGAACCGCCGAACTAGAAGTTGATCAGGCATGATAAGCTTCATGATGAGTACGCGAGTGAATGACGAAACATGCACGCACGGGAGAAACGTCGGCCAGAGGACAGCAGTCTCTGTCGCTGATCAATTACCATGAGCGAGTATTTTGTCTCCCCAGCCAAGGTCGAGGGGGAGCGCCTCTACCTTCAAGCTGTCAAAAATATTAGGAAGGCCAGAGTGGGAAACACAAGTAACACAAGAGAATGTCCACCAGACCGCTTTGAATCAAATGGCTCCAATCTGTGGGAAAACTGGGTTGGAGTATTCTGAGAATGAAACGATGTGCGCATCCCGAAGGAGATAAAAAAACGCTTTTTACCGATATTGGGAGCCAAGGTTAATCCACAATAGGCACAAGATGAGGTTTGGAGAAGCCCAATCTAGGTTGCTCCAGCTGAATAAAGCCAACAGGATCTAGTCTTTTTTGCCGAGAGAGTGTTTGCGCTGGCTTGAAGACGTGCTCGCGAATCTTTATACCAGAACCTTCTGAACCGGCGATTTCTGATGATGGTTCATTGTGACCGCTACCAAGCATTTGAATCACAATCATCCGCTGAAGGAACCACTCTAGCCTCAAACAAAACGTGTAAATTCCCGATGACGTCTAGCCAGCACGTTTGCTAGCTCCAAGCGGTTCGTACCACTCAAAGACACCTTGAAAAAGAAAATTAAGAAAAGCGGACAGAGAGGACAGATAAAGGCGGGCGTATTTAGGGCTGTCCATTTAATCTTTCGTTGGCATTTAACGACCTCGTTTCGCTCCAGCCTTGTTTCCTGTTTTGTGTTTTGTCGGTTGCCTCCACTCCTGCAATCGGTTCAGCTTTGCCCTAGAGTCTGACGGTCCTATAGTCCCAAAGATTGTTCCGGCGACAAATATCTTTGAAGGTTGAAAATTGTGTTTAAGAAACAAAGTAGACAATAGTAAGAAATGTAATTAAGCTAGAGTAGTAACTACTCTAGACGAAGTGTATTGGCAAGATACCGAAATACTAACAAAAATATTTTAGATACATATCTTGAGTAAAGTATTTAAGATTGGCACAAATCCGCAGGCTCTGTGAGATGGTCGACCAAAGCGACGAAGAGCGGTGGGTATGATGGCAATAATAAGGACAAAGGCGCCGCTGCATCATTACTTGTCATAATGGCCGCGATGCGATTCGGCCTCGAGCCGTATTTGGATGAACTGTCTCTCTTGTCTCCATCGTCCGCAAGCAGAAAACATAACTTAATCACGAAACGATCTTACTACAAAAAATAGCGTACGACAAAAACCTAGAAACAAATTTGAATGTATCGAATTAAATTGTTCGTAAGTTTTGCGCAAGTTGCGATGAACACCTACGACAGCTCCAGAGCTGTACTTTCTACGATAAAATCTACATGGCCAGCAACATTCCTCACTTACGTCGTCGCGGCGTCACGACGGTAATTTCTACGTGCTCTTCCCGCGCGTCTCGACTTCTACCAGCAAGAGAAAAAGGAAACGTGCTTGAAACAATAATGCCATTGAGACAAGCGCTGGAACCACGGATACCCGAAAGAACTACAACGAGAACAATCCTGCCGACCAATCGACCGCAAAAGATTAGCTTGGAACGCTAGTCAATAGCAAGGCACTCCGACGCAACGTCGCTGCGACGAACCGACGAGCCTGGCCATGACCATCCGCCTACAAACGTCTGGCTTGCTAAATTGAATATTCCCTCTCAAACTTTTTGGACCCTTCTCGTATGAATACATTGAACCCTGACCTCTATTTTGGGATAAGATTACCTGTCTTTCCCTTTCGTCGAGCTTGTTTTCATATGCAGCGATGGCGAACGCTCTCGTCAAAAGGGACTCTCATCGGTTATATATTTTGTTTGTGTGTTGTAGTTTCATAGACCCCTTTCTTCGCAAATGCCACAAGGAGATGCTGCAGTCTTTGACTTCCCAGCGAACTTCTGGTTCACAAAACGAAGGAACAGAGTCCACCTTAACACAACTGCTTGAAACGTCGAGGAAACATTCAACCACCAATTCTCCAGGCGAACGCCAAAAAAACCAAGATACGGGAGATCTGTTGAAGTTTTTCGAATATTCTTGGAAACAAACTGGTCTCCACCAACACCTGAAATTGCGTAAAGCCGAAGGCACCCGTTAAATCTTCAACTTTTGGTCCGTGTTGCATTTATGCTTTCTAGCACTGGTGACATAAGCATGCTAGACAGGCTTGCAAATACCCAGCGACCGTGAGTAGCTTGGGCCGCAAGCAGGGGTTTATGTTTGTAAACAGTAAAAATGTCTTAGTAAAGCTAAAATAAACGCCAAATAGATGGCCTACGCAACATGTGTACGTACACTTTGTTTAGTATGTCCTTTTCATTCCGACATGATGGCACGCCAACACATGTCGAGTTTGACCAGATTTTTTGAGAGCTACTCAAAGCCGGTCTAATCTTTCTCTGCCGCACGTCACGTCAGCATCAAGCTGCGACTCTCTAGTTGCCAAGCGGTACATAAAATTGTCTGTAAAAAGAAAAAACTTTCTTGAAGCGGTAGCCAAAAGCGCGGAACCAGTACGGTTCCGCTCCAGGTGTCAACAGATATTAACGTGGCTCTTGCTGACACTCTTTTAGTTCAAGCGTATCTTCCTGGACTTCGGTTCCATCCCGCGTCTCCCGAAGCCACGAAAGACGCCGCGGCAATTTGTTCACATGTGCGCCGCTGCGCTGAGCCGTACGGGCAATCTTCTTTTAGCAACCATGGTGCAGTAGTGTTGACTTCGTAGCGATCGTGTTCGTAGCAGTCGACCAAGGTGGATATCCCGTCATTGGCATATTCGGCATTCGGGCGCTTTTATATCGACATTTTGTGGCGTCGTCATTGTATCGCACTGGACACAATCCCCAGATCACCCCAAACAACGACGGTGCTGAAAAGACCACCCGAAACCGAAACCAATGGTGACCATCTCTGTTGTGATTTTCTTCAATAAAACGCCTCGATCATCGTTCAGGACCAGAAATCTCTATGAGTGAGCGTACTTTCTGTTCTGACGCAGCTTATACCGAGATTATGTCGTCACGACATTCCATTGAAGCTTCTCAAACATTCACGAGGTGGTTTTGGTTATCGTTTATTCCAGCTTAGATATGTTTGATTGCGCTTTCCTACGGAATATTGCTATTGGTGAAGTCTTACTTTATCCCGCTTTTTTAATGAAGAAAAAGGATGAGCACCAAAATTTGGTTTCCGTAGCCCTTCAAGACGAGCCAGCGACCGAGAAGTTAACCCGTCGGCAGAACGATGCAGCTTAGGTGACTCCGGAAGAAACAAAATTAATAAAATAGGCATTTTTTGCGGCCCCAAATCACACAGCACAACAAACGAAACAACTGAACAAAAACATGGTTCAGCCGGTCGTGACTACAACAACCAGACGGCATTATTGAGAACAGCCTCAGAAAGCTTGTTCCGATCGCCGATCATACTGGCTGGCCGCAGACTACATCCCTAAAATTGCTGTCGCTTTTCGCCGTCGTCCGCGGTGAAGCGCCGCAGAAACACAGCCCTCTTTTTAAAACAAAAGCCTGGGATATTTATTGACTTGTATAAAGGGGTTTATTAATGAATAATTACACAAGTGCCCTTTATTTCAGCAGCTTTGAAGAGCTAGCTAAAACGAATCCTGAACACTATTATACAAAAACTGAAACCTGAACCAGAGTTTTTTTTCGTTTGTTTTTTAGAGGATATAACATATAATAATTTATAAACTAACCCGTGGATGAATGAAGGGTTCTTTGTTGTCGTCACCTATTTCTTCTTAGAGCTACAAATACAATCTCAAATGAAAAATTCAACATTCTTGAAGTATCTGACAAATAATGCCCCTAGCGCGATTGAAAAAAAATCGACAAATTACACCAAAAAAACTTACTTATAATGCGCCGAGGTAATAGGTCACCATTAAAATTATTGTAACAGGTTACAACCAGAGCGTTTCCGTAGCTCTAAAGCGTCTCGGATGTCTTGTGGTTTTACGCGCTGTCATCACAGACGCGGGAGGAAAGAGAAAACGATCAACCGTTTCGTTGCAAAATTCCGTCGCTATTTTCCCGCGAGTTATGGGTTGATTTACCCGAAAGACAATTCTGTCTTAAAAATAAAATTCAGGTTAACGAACCGCCGCGCACATGTTGTCAACTGCCCGCAGAAATGAACCTTCTAAATATATATTCGCGGAAATTTAAAACTCGGGCAGGTTATTGTCGTTATCTGGATTAGAAAATGAAACGCGAGACTGAAACACTAAATGAGACTCCTCGGGTAAGCTCGCTATGTGAAACATATTAGGGCTTTTGTTGTTGCTTTTGTTTTGCAGATTATTTTAGAAACATTGCGAAAGCTACAGTAATGCGGTGTGTACAACAATGTTCATAAGAGTGTACAATTAAACAGAAGTGCTTCGCTTATTCGAGTGAAGAATTGTGCTAGCATGTTTCGATTCGTGGGAGTAGGTCAAAAGGGGATACTAAAGCCACCGACAACTTTAGAAAAACAGTGCATGTCATGTTGTGAGCACCTCACTATCGCTCCAGAGTTAAAGATGCCCTGAGGAACTTTCTTAGATCACCTAAATATGGAAATAACTCACTCTGAGGTCTCTAAGCATCCTAGAAATGCATAAATCATAACGATGCGCAACCGATTTCCCCGTGTGTGTGACAGGATGGCTGAATCCGCAAGAGCGCGGACTTAGCGATCCCGTTATGCCGGAGCCGCAAAGCCCACTGCCGACGAGGTGAAAATTTTAAAACATGTAATGAACATATAAATTATATATCTACGCGTAACTAAAAAGAACCTGCAAAAAGAAAAGTCAGATTAATGTGCCAGGTATTTTTGCAGCCTTCACCCTCTGAATTGTAAGCACCACTTTCCCAGGATTAGTAAAGAAAATGACGTAACACACTAAACTCAAATAATAAAATATTTTGTAAAATTCCATTGTTAGTCAAGCAAGAAAACGTAATCATTTTAACAATATTATTATTTATAACTATTGATACAAAAACGTTAACAATAAAACAATGGTACAAAATAAAAAATAGCGGTGTCGCGGTGTCACAGAGGATGCACAAAACGCTATGCATAAGCGTAACGTCTTTATAACTACCTTCTAATAGTCTGCGTCCGTTGAACCTAGTCAGACATTCTCATAATAGAATCAACATACAGTATATAGACCGGAACGTTGAATCATTAGAACGACGAAAACATAGTTGTGTGATATGAAAGAACTCGATTTTATAAAGTGTGTTAGTGTATAAACAAGCATAATTTGTTTTCCTTTTTCGCTTTTTAAAGCTTTGCTAATTTTAGTATTAGTATTTTTACTTGTTTGCTTTTGTGTAAATAGCGTGAGCTTATACACCACGAAGAAATGAAGTGGGGCGTTTTACAGTTCACAATACCAATCTCTTATCTAAAAAACGGTCGAAACCCTCACTCTTCTAATAAAATCAGAACCCCACTCTACTCACATTTTGTTTTGACACAAAATATTTGATCTGCAATCAGATTTAGCCTCCGGATAGTAGGCAGTGCGGCTTGGGACTCCTAAAAAATAACAAAAAAGCACAAGAAATGTCAGTGCGTAAAACTAGATAAACGCATAAGAATTACACACAGCAGAAGGAACACTTTGTCTTGTTACTCCGCGTCTCAATTCTCATGCACTGGCTACTCTTTGTGTTTATAAGAAGACAACCATATAATTGAGTTTACGCTAAATTCACTGTCCGGGTCAAAGAACTGGATGAAAACGCGCGAGAGTGTCCCGGGAAAAAAAAACGCCGTTATTAGATTAGTACGTCGTGTCGAAACTCTCCAACTGCGGGCTGTTCGGGTTCCGACCGGAGCTCCGTGGATCGCGGTTCTCGTTCTGATCGACAATCCCTGACCCAGTGCTTATTCGATTCAGGGTCGGTACCTCGAGGGCAGGAGCTATTTTGGGGGGCACCGTACAGAATGCCTCGGAGAGGAAAAGAGCTCAATTGCGGGGACCATTAATCTCTCACGTCGTGGTTGGGTGGTAGTTGCTTGCTTTGCCGCCGTCTTTGCCCCAATTAGCGCGTACAGCAAGGACTGTCAGAAACACTCGTATTTATATTTTCTTTGCAGAGCGGTCCGGCGGGCTCTTGAAGAAGCGCGCCGAAAGTTAACCAACAAACGCTTCACGATATAAATATTGCCAATTGTCTATCGCATTTTCAGCGAGAAAAAATATAAATCAAACACAACGAATATGGTGAGAAACTCTAGGAGAGGAGAGAGAGCGCGGAGCTCTGATTGGAAGGATTGGTGGGTAAGCGCAAAAGCAGCTAAAGTCGTTCACACTTTGAGAAACGCAAGGTGTGGCAAATCCTGAGCAACGTATTATATTTACGCAGCCAATAAGATTGCGGCTATCGACGATAAGAATACCAAAAAAACTAATTGCGGAAGGCCATACTCTGCGTCTGCCCGCTGTCCCTTCCAGTTGGAGCTTGGTGCACGCCCCCGTGCGCTTTCATCTTCTCCTTTCCCTCAGTTTCTCACCGTATATCAAACACGCTTCTTTCCAATTGAGACACTCAAATGTCTTCAGGATACGTATGCTTGTATGTATGTGGCGTCTCCCTTTGAATCGAACGTCTACTAAACAGGCACGCAAAAAAAAAAAAAAACTTCAGAATCAGGGTGTATTCAGAGCCGTGTATAGAGAGAGTTTGGTCAATGGGAGGAGCGGGCAGAGTTAAGGCTTTACCAGACGCCGAAAGAACGCTTGGCATGCTCTCTTGGCCAACCAGAACCCGAAAAAAATCCCTTAGCGGTTGTAGCGAGAAACAGTTCTAATCATAGATATGCGGTTTCAATAAGCGTGTAAGAGTTAAACGTAGTAACCTTTTCATAGTTAAAATAGGGTGCAAGCGACGTTTCCATAATGGGCATACGGAAAGATGTAAGAAACGAATGTGCCGATCGAAACTGTGTTTTGCTCGGACACGGTGTGACCGCTCGGACGGCAGATTCCCGGCCCTCGGCGCCTGGTGTACGGAATATGTCTATCGTTCCTCTAGTCGCGCTCTTCCGCCATGATTTTGGATGGCCATGATTGAAACATCACCTGCACCATACTTTACGTCAAAGAGAGTTACTCCGACGCACTTATTAATTTCGTTTCTCGCGATCCCCGCCAGGGTATTATATTCAGTTTCTTGTTGCTTACATTCGCATTTGTGAAGACGCTCTGGGACACGCCATGCACGCTTTCGGCCAATGGCGTCTCCTCATTTGACCCCTACACTTTCCAATGAATGGCCAAACTCTCTGTATATACGGCTCTGGGTGAATCCAATCGTTGAGGTGCAACAATGTGCTGCCCACCAGGCTTCGAGTCTCCGCTTCGAGCACTACACGTACGTGTTCTCCTGGGTACACATGAGGGCTTGCTGGATACGAGTGTAGATGTCTGCTGCCGGTGCAAGTGCCGGACACTCGACAACCAAGTGGTGTGTAGTTTCTTCCACTTCACCACACGCACTGCGTGGTGTGTTAGTCAAGTTGGTATCGTACTTTCGTCGATACAGGCGGGTACGCGAGGCGCCACCTCGGGTCTCAGCGAGGAGACTGCTGTCAAGCGTATTTCCACACCAGAGGATAGCAGCAATGTTGGTCTTGAAAGACGCGTAAAGGTGCATGCTTGAGAGTTCTTGCATGTCTGTTCTCCACCGGTCAGTCTCGACGGTCTTAATTCGCTCTCTCGACTTGGCAACCCACTGTTTCTTTGTCGCAGGCTCCTCGCACACTCAGACATCTCCGTACTATCGGTCCAGTCGGATGGTACGGCGTCTCCATGTTGTGCGCGCGCCTATTAGGTGATTGTACAAAGAAAACCCGCTACGAGAACAGCAATATCCATTCATGTGTCGCAATCGGGCGTAGTAGTCCAACTTGCTTCTAGGCCTCCCGTGCCTCAAAAGAGAACCAGCCATGGAATCCTTGGACCAGTTCGTTCGAGACTCTTCCATGACATCCTAGCGCCTGGCGTCCGATTTTCCTTTGTCGCCGCTCGAGTTTTTCTCGGACCTCGCTGAGGGCACATGTAACGGCATTGGCAAAAGTCAAGCCTGGTACAGTGAGAGCACTCCAAAGTCCGCAGGTTATTATGTACCGATCGCAGCTCCAAAGGCGTTTTCAAAGTAGCACATTTTACTTCCTCAACGCTGACGCCTTGAGATTCTCAGGGTGCTCTGCCAGGCAATCTACTGCAGTGGCCAGGGTCACTTCAAGATATCTGTATCGGCTACTAACAGAAGCGCAATGTTCTGAATGGTGAGGGCTTCAAGGCCTTCATCCTGCTTGGAGAAAAGCACCACGGCCGATCAAGTTGTTGGCATCGAATTGCAGTCGAAGCCGAGCCGATTCCGCTTCCCAGGCGACCAGCAGTTTCTTCATGTCTGATACGTTGTCGGCCATCAGTTAGTATGTCATCTGCAAAAGCGATCCCGGTGAGCCGCCATTCGACCACGTCTCCGTGCTGCATGTGTTTCAGAATAAATCCAATACCTGTTTGTTCCAGCACGTCCTTCATGCCGGATGAGTATAGCATATGCAGAACCAGGGATAGCGGACAGCTCTGACGTACTCTATGAAGGTCACCAGAACTGAAGGTCACCAGAAATAGCTCCTTTGAACGTTGCCATAACGTGATTTTTATCACATATCCGCTTTATTAGCCCAGGGTTTCCGGCATGTTAAGGTTAAGCTGGAGCCGCTTGATCAGCGAATGGGTAACACAATCGTAAGTTTAGCAACGTCCAGAAAGCAACGTACAAGAATACGCTTTTTCAACCGAACGATCCCAATTCATTGGGTCAGGGTGATCAAGTTGTCACCCAGTCGACGATTTGTGCTGAAACATTGCGAATATTTTTGTAGTTCGCTGAGAACACCAGCACCTCGGCCCCATAAGAGATGCGCTAATTAAGGATGGTCGCAAGCAGCCGGTAGACTTCAGCCGTGACAATGATTTGGTGGTAGTCATGCAGATGCTTGTGGTCACCTTTCCAATGAATAAATGCGAGTCGACCAGCTTCCTGTCTCTTGGAAGCGCCGCGCCGAAAAACTGCATCGCCGCAAACTATGCGGCTAAACAGGTGTTCCATTTGTTGCGCGAAATCTGGTCTCCAATTCTTCAGCACCTTAGCGGAGATTTCGTTTACGCCCTGGATGGCGCTGCCGTTTAACCGCGCGGGTGCGCAGTCTACTCGCTTCTGTAATATTAGAAATTCCTCTTTAGATGCTGACGAGGTAAAGTCCTCTAGGGTCCGGCTCTGGGTTTTCCAGTTCTTTGAGGACATTTCTGCATCCGCACCTCAAGACAGAAAGTAGAGGCTGTTTCTCAAGGAGTTCTCCGGTGCTCCTGAACTGCATAAACCCACTTTAGTAATGTAGCAGTCCTGGACTACTGTCTCTGCCATCCAGGAAACTCAGATATGACCAGAACTTTTCGACTGCCGTTTTTCCTCTATCTTTGATGTTCCCAATCACTTTGCAGTCATAGCCATGTGTTTTTGCTTCCATAGTGTCTTGTGTTTTTGCCTTGCACATGCTTTATTCTTCCCACAGTTGCAAGGTCATAGGGTTCTTTCCAAGAGTCTTCAATGCTTGTTTTATGTCGTCGATTAGCTTCTTATCGTACTTGAATTGACCTCTTTATCTCAACATCCCCCCACGAGACAAGTTTTCGTTTTCCTCGTGCGCTCTTGAAGGTGTAGTGATTAGTTATAATGGCTCTGAGCTCTATTACAAAGTCGTGGTAGCTTAGTGCGTGCACGCGTCGAGTGCTCTCATCAAACGTTCGGACGACAGTGAATATGTCGTCTTCGAGTAGTCGGGTTGCAACTATTGCGCTGTGAACGACTCGGAAGTCCTCGAGCTGTGCCAAAGTGCAAGAAAATGAGGTTGGGATTGTTGTGTCATGGCGCCGCAACGCGCCGCTATCGTGCGCCCTGGAAAATCTAGATAAGCGCGGCACTCGAGAGAATAAAGATTATTCCGTTCCCTGGCACCTGGCTGGCTGCATGTCTCATGCTACATCATCTGGCGACGAGGATGGGGGCGAACAGATAGCCGCTCTCGTCAGTGAAGGGTCGACAGAGCTACAAAGCTTCGGGGAAATGTCGAAATTTTGGGAATTCGACACCTACGTGGAAGGCGGTGACGAGGACTTCAACTCGTATGTTGAGCGGTTCGAGCACTACTGGAAGGTGACCCAGATCAAGGACAGCAACGTCAAGAAGTCCGCCTTCATCACCGCCCTCGGTAGACGCCCGTACAAAACCCTGAAGGACCTGCTGCTGCCTGCGACCCCGGAGGACAAGTCGTTCGAGGACCTGGTACAAGTCTTGAAAGAACACTACGCTCCAGGAAGCCAAGTAATAGCCGAAAGGTTCAAGTTTAACCGGCGGTACCAGCTGGAAACCGAGTCAGTTTCGACGTTTGCCGTGGAACTACGACACTTGGCAGCCAAGTGCGCGTTCGGAAACTTCCTTGACGACGCTTTGCGCGACAGGTTTGTCGCGGGTCTCAGGAATCCAGCGATTCAAGCAGCGCTACTTAAGAAGAGAGAGCTGAACTTCGAGACCGCCTGCGAGCTTGCAAGAGCCACCGAACTCGCCGAAAAAGAGTCCAAGGGCTTTAGACCGTCGGAGAGTGTCGTCCCAGGAGAAGGGAGCGTAAATTCAGTCAGCAAAAAGGGCCGGCCACAGCACAAGAATAAGGTGAGCGCACCTTCAAGTTTCTTTTCAAACGGCACCTGCTATAGGTGCGGAGAAAAGCACGACGCCAGCAGCTGCAAGTTTCGCAGAGCAAGATGTCACTGGTGCAAGAACGTCGGGCACTTAGCCAAAGCATGCATGAAGCGGAAAGGGAAGCCCGTTAACGCGTTAGAGGCGGAGCGCGAGCATGACCAGTTGCAACTCTTCCACATTCGAGAAAGCAAGCAGCTGCAGCAACCTTATCTGGTGGAAGTCAAGATCGCAGGGCGGCCGGTCAGCATGCACATAGATACCGGAGCAGCCGTATCTATTATTAACGAAGAAGTCTACGCCCAACTGCCACGACAACGCGGGCTGGGACCATGTACGCTAGAGCTAAAAACGTACGGCGGCACACCGCTAGAGACAAGGGGGCAGGCGACTGTCGTTGTAGAGTACGAAGGACAAAAAAGTCTCTGCCAGTAATTGTCGTGCCAGGAACGCAACCGTGCCTTTTGGGTCGGGACTGGCTTGCCGAACTGAAGTTGAACTGGAGCCAAGTGCTCAGTGTAGAAGTGGAACAGAAAGTCAGCGGTCTACTAGAGAAGTACAAGGAGGTGTTCTCTTCAGAAGTAGGCTTGATAAAAGGACCGCAAGCGCAAGTCGTCTTGAAAGACGGAGCCCGTCCTGTGTTCTGCAAGGCTCGTCCAGTCCCCTACGCCTTAAAGGACGCGGTCGAGTTAGAAATACAGAATCTGAAGGAACGAGGGATTCTGGAGCCGGTCCTGCAGAGCGACTGGGCCACGCCACTCGTTGTCGTCCCGAAGGCCGAGCACAAGGTGAGACTGTGTGGGGATTATAAAATCACACTCAATCCATGCATAAAAACGGATCATTACCCGCTTCCACTTGTAGAAGACATCTTCTCGGTGCTTGTTGGGGGAAAAGTTTTCACAGTACTAGATTTGACAACAGCCTACCAACAAATTCAGGTGCACGAAGACTCCCAGAAGTTGCTAACCATAAACACACACCTGGGGTTATTCAAGTGCTTACGCATGCCGTACGGAATCTCAAGTGCCCCGGCAATTTTTCAGTCCGTGATGGACGAGATGCTCAAGGGACTCGATGGAGTAGCGTGCTACCTGGACGACGTCCTAATTGCGGGTGCTTCACTCGACGAATGCCTGAAGCGAGTGGAAGCTGTACTTGGAAGGTTCCAGAGCCATGGAGTCCGTCTGAAGCAAGAAAAATGTAAGTTTTTTCAAACTTCCGTCAAGTACTTGGGCCACATAATTGAGAACTCGGGTGTGCGGCCATGCGCGGAAAAAGTTGAGGCTGTGAAAAATGCGCCAGTTCCAAGAAACCAAACGGAATTGAAAGCGTACCTCGGAATGCTTGCATTTTATTCGAAGTTCATCCCCCACATGTCTGCGAAGCTAAAACCGCTCTACGAACTTCTACAAAGTAAACAGAACTGGCGGTGGTCAGAAGTCGAAGAAAGATGCTTCCAAGAAAGCAAAAAGTGGCTTACACAAGACAACATCCTAACATTCTACGACCCGTCAAAGCCGCTAGGTCTAGTCGCAGACGCCTCTGCCTACGGATTGGGCGCTGTGCTATTTCACGTTGTGGATGGTTGTGAAAAGCCTATCGCATACGCATCGCGAACTCTCAGCAAGGCAGAGATGGGGTATGCACATTTGGAAAAAGAAGCTCTTGCGGTCGTCTTCGGCATAAAACGCTTTCATAAATACATTTTCGGCCGCGAATTCACAATCTATTCAGATCATCTCCCGCTGAAGGGTTTGCTAGGGCATGACAAGCCTATTCCGGCATCAGCTGCCGCACGCATGCAGCGTTGGATGCTTTTGCTCGCAGCGTATCGATACACGTGGCAGTATCGAAAGGGACGATCTGTCGCGAACGCAGACGCACTATCGCGTATTCCATTAAAGAACACGCATGACGTAAGCGACTACGTCCAGTTCTTCTCGGCAACGGATGAGCTACCCTTATCAGCCGATAAGATTCGTGTGGAAACGAGCAAAGACAGAGTACTGTCCAAGGTGCTGTTGTACACGCGAAATGGATGGCCCGCAAAAGTAAGCGGTGACGAGCTATTGCCATATTTTTCGAGACGGCATGAACTATCGCTTGAAAACGACTGCATCACTTGGGGGAATCGTGTGGTCGTGCCGAGTTCTCTGCAACATGCGGTGTTGCTACTCTTACATGAGGGGCACCCAGGCGGTACTCGGATGAAAATGCTGGCGCGAAGCCACGTCTGGTGGCCAAAGCAAACTGAGGACATTGAGCAGACTGTAAGGGAGTGTCCAGCTTGTCAATTGACTCAGAACGCTGCGCCGTGCCTTCCCATAACGTCTTGGGAGCGGCCGTCACGACGCTGGCAAAGGATCCACCTGGATTTCGCGTACAGCAATCCTCATTGGTTGCTCGTGCTTGTTGATACGTACTCTAGATGGGTCGAGGTTGTCTGTATGACTTCCACAACTGCTCCAAAAACCGTCGAAAAGTTGCGCACCATTTTCTCAGCTTTTGGACTACCGGAAGAAGTAGTCACCGACAACGGGCCGCAGTTCGTGTCGACGGAGTTTAAGACGTTCCTCTCAGCCAATGGAGTACGCCACAAGACTACGCCCCCTACCACCCCGCGTCTAATGGCGCGGCCGAACGTCTAGTTCAGACTGTTAAGAGAAATCTACAAAAGCAACTGAAAGATGAAGAACAAGCCGGAGTTCGCAAAACCATCCAGCATCGTATCGATCAGTTTCTTTTTCACTACAGGAACACGCCATGTGCAGCAACGGGCAAGACGCCAGCGGAAGTGTTCCTGTCATGGTCGCCGAGAACGCGACTCAGCCTACTGCATCCGGAGCTGAGCGATCGACTGGCACAGGAGGAGCGTCAGAATGCAAAGCGACCTGGTTCTCGGTGGCGGGAGTTCAAAGACGGCGACAGGGTCCGTGTCAAGGGAACAAGACCAGGTGATCCTGCATGGCTAGTGGGCATCGTCCTGAGACGAATCAGCGCGCTGACTTACGTTGTAAGCGTGAACAACCAAGAGCGTTTTGTCCACGCTGACCACCTAGTACAGGCGACGTTTCCCTTCCCTGAGCAAACTCTTGTTTGTCGTCCTGTACCATTTCCTCGAAACCTTCCAGCCCAACCTCAGCTAGACTCAACTCCACCGGCTCCAGAACGCAACATTCTGGAGCCCTCTTCGACAGGCTTGGAAGACCAAGGGCGACGAGAGCCAACGGCGCCGCCCGCAGAAGTTCCCGACAGCGGCCTGCCGGAAGCTACCCCGGCTGGTGCTCAAGACCTCAGCGAGCCATGCAAGAACACGGCGTCACCTGAACCAGTACCGCTTCGTCGAAGCACAAGAACGTCGCGACAGCCGGAGCGCTGGGGTTACAATTAAAACAAAGGGGGGGGGAGGTGTGTTGTGTCATGGCGCCGCAACGCGCCGCTATCGTGCGCCCTGGAAAATCTAGATAAGCGCGGCACTCGAGAGAATAAAGATTATTCCGTTCCCTGGCACCTGGCTGGCTGCATGTCTCATGCTACATCAGTCATCGCTGCTGACATTCCGCACATCCTCTTTCTGTTCACAACTCATCTTTTAGCAGATCGGTCCCAATTCTTTTTTTGGCGCGAGCGCATGCCAATCTATGCGCGCGTCCGGCGGCGATCGCACCAGTCAAGTGTGTTGTCCTTCAAGCAATATTCTCTTTAGCTCAAAATCTCTGAGGTCAAGGTCCCCCGCAACCTGTCTCATCGCCCTGCCGTTATCATTTCCTGTTGGTCTCAATTCGACCAGGTGGCCATTATGTTCTCCCATTGTTAGCTTCTGAGAGACCGATGAGCAAGTTGTGCATATTCCGACAAAAATACTCAAGGATATTGATAGTCTCTTCTTGGCAATTTTTTCCCCACAGAAAAATAAATTACGCAGACGGCACTGTCAGCTCGTTACCTCTCTTTCCGTGTACCTATTCGTGGACGCGGCAGTCCTTGCATGTCCGAAGCCAGGCTGGCTTCACGACTTGACCAAAGCAGTCCTACGCCTCACCTCGCTTCTCAACTACTCGGCTGCAGCCTGCTAGAGCGCCGGAGCTGAATCTATACGTGGTTCTTCCATTTCCCGCTAGCGGGTTTCCGCTACACCGAATATAGAAATAGACTTCGTGTGGAGAAACCGCCGGCATCCAAGCCACTTTCGTTGACGCCGCGCAACACTCCTTATTTAAAAGCCTACCAGAATGCCTCTCTTGTGTTCGCTCGTTGTTTGTTGTTCTCCATTTCTGGAACATAAGCACCGTTAACTGCTTCTTGCGCTTCCACTCCCAGCCTTGTTGCTCGGGGGTGTTGCTTGTTGCAACAAGTGTAGCGACTCCAGTGATGGGAGAATGGGAGGGTGTCGAAAAAAATTCCCGTTTGTATCTTGGAGCTTGGCCGGGGCCCGACACCCCTTTAATGAAGGTATGTTTTTCTGAGAAGTTACGATTCGGAAGTGGGGAAGGGGGGGGGCAACTCGGGGGCGGTGGAAGTTTCCCGGGAGCTAATTGTTCGGTGAGCTTTCCGACTCAGGTAATAGTCTGTGCCAGTGACGAGTTTCCCTGATTGGCGTGATTGCAGAGACTTGTGTTTCCTAAAGCCGTCTTTGGGGG
>JAZHYW010005606.1:0-20662 GCA_037355805.1 Ixodes ricinus
TTATTATGCCTCCCCCCCCCTCCCTCTTTGACTCTCGGCGTGCGCTGCCGGCTAAAAAACGTGTTTCTCTTTCTCTTTACCTCACACCCTACCCTCTCCACCCCCACCCTCCCTTCCTCTCCCTATCTCTCCCCAACCCTTCCAACCCGCGCGCGGAGACTGCGGCGTTTGGTGACGGATGTCAAAATAAATGTATGCTGCCAGTTGGAGAAACGTGTCGTCCTGTTTTCGTCCTCTATGTTATTCTCCTCAAACGCCTTAAAATGTGACTTCCGCACTTGCGGATCAAGGTAATTTGCATTCCCCTCTTTGGAAAAAAAAAGCTCCAGCTTTCCGCGAGTTTTTTTTTTTTCGATGTGCTTTTACTCTTATTGATTTCCAGATTTAAAGGGGCCATGAAATTAAATAAAAATTTGGTTTGGGCTAGTTGGTACATATCAATTAAAAGATTAAAAGGCGTGACTAAGGTGGTTTATGAGATTCCTTTTAGTTGCGGCCAAGTTTACATTGGTCAGACCGGCCGATGCCTTAATGAAAGAGCGCGGGAACACAAGCTAGCCGGACGCAGTAATTCGGCTCAGCATCTTGCGGAGCACTGCGAACGATGCGGGTGTGAACCTTTGTTAGAGCACAAAAGGTTTATTAAGAGAGGGAAGGAGAAGATGGAAAGGGGATTAATCGTAGCTTTCGGTATACACAAAGCGGCTGACAAATGCGTAAGCAGCCATCCCTTTATCTACTAAACAAAGAAATTGTGTTTCTTGAGGGCTGCGTCGCTGCGTGCGATGAGCGATACGAACCTTTATCTGTTGCATGTGTTTAGGCGATGGGGATCGACAGTTTGTCAATGTTTCGTGTTTTATAAAATCAGTTGGACGTTGACGCTTGACCGTGTCGTACGTGGTTCTTTTTTCGTCCTGCTCTGTTCGCGCCTTTTATCCTTTTAATCAACATGAAATGAATTTCGGGCTGGGATAAATGATTTTGCATTGGGAGTTTACTATTCGCATATCGTTTAGTGGGCGAAAATAAAAAGGGTAGAAAGTCAAAAGCCAGCTTTTCGGTACGAACATTTGAAAATATAGGGGACTATTTTGTACCTCACTTCCCTTGAAAGCTCTCCGCCTTTTCACTGTGATACATCCGCTGCACTCAGAGCATGTCAGCGTTACCCAAAGCACGTCAACGGTACCCAAAGCACGTCAGCCGACCCGAGCTCACGCATTGGACACGAGAACTGCGTCACTCGGATGTATGCGCTCGTCAACAAATATTTGGATTCGCGTTCGTGGTGATTGAGTACCCTGACGGAATTTATTATCACTTGCGAATGACAAGTTATATGATATGCTCAAAAAGCACGGTGAAAGCTTCAACTCATCGCACCGGTGCAAAAGCATGTCACGACCACGTGATTTTTCAATCCGCTTTTGAGTTGAGGATTAAAGCTAAGGAAGAATGAAAATAATTTCATGACTCCTTTAAGCGGATTACAATATGAATATAAATGCAAAGGGGTGTGTGTGGGGGGTATTACATGAGTGGGATGCTCTGCTAATCTTTGAGGATGTCACTTTCAGCTGAGTCATTGGGTGGTTATTTTTTTTTTGACTCAGCGGCACTGTAGCGTGATAGTGTTCATAACGGCGCGGAAGGTGCTATCGCACCACTTACCCAATTAATGAACCACAAGCAGCAGTAAAGCACGTGAATAATAGGCAGTTTCGTGATACTCCTCAAACATATGATTTCGGAACAATTCTTTTCAAAAGAAATGCCATTAAAACTAGCGATGGACCGAATCTGCCGAACTTCAGAATCGGCAAAGTTCGTCAAATGCCGAACTTTTGAAGGAAAGTTCGGCAAAGATTCGGCGAAAATTCGCCAAATGTCTGCGCACGCGCGAGAACGCGACGGGGCCATGGATTGCAAATGGACGCCGTGCAGTCGTGCGGTTACCATCGTGCAGTGTAGTACAACTAGCGGTTACGGCGATGTGCGGTGTAGGCAACACGGTAACTGTGCGTTTGTGAGCGAGTGTGGTTGTCTTCAATATTTTCTGCCTCAAGAATAGAAGATCGAACAGTAATTTACGCAGTCCACTGCGCAAGTGCCAAATGATGCGGTGCATTCTGGATATATACACTGGATAACGTCATTTTCATGTGGCCTTTCCAGTGATGAAACGAGGTTGTTGAAACATTGGCCGACAATTACTTTAAAACACTCCTCGGAGTTATAACAATTCTATATTCGGCTCAGAAGTAGTGTGTACCAAAACAAAATAATATTGCTTTTTCAATTAGTGTTATTTCGCGATTTTCATGTATCTGCATAAAATTAAACAGAACTGAAATGCTCGACGTCTCACATCCGACATTCCTAACTCTCCCCATCTTCCTAAACGTCCGTGTATGTCCTAACACTAGAAACCCGCATTTTAAAGGTTAAAAACGAGAGTTTGCGAGCATGGGACGCACATTTTTATGCAAAGCTGACGCCAAGTTACTCAAATCGAAAAACATGCATATTTACAATAATATCAATTACGATAATATTGTTATCTCTTCTGCTGAAGGCTCAGCAACCGTTGCATCGTTTTCGCACACGAAACGGTGATTACCCGAGAAAGCAAGAACGTAGTATTATTGCCTTCATTTTAACAACGTACACATACATGCAGGCTTGCGATGATTCCTCAAAACTGAAACTCTCGCTTCTACCCAACCTCGTTGTCACGCCACTTCTGCAAGCAGTCACTAAAATTGCCAGTAAGCACACAAAAACGAAACCGGTACAATTACCATGTAGAATATCACCTTATTTAGTAATAACTGTGTCAATAAGCATTACATGTTGCATTTAAGTTAAGAAAAAAAAGACATAAAACCTTTTTTCGCCAGAAAAATCTCAATATCAATGTTAAGTCAGGTAACAATGTATTTTTGCCGAATCTTTGCCGAATCTTTAGAAAAGTTCGGCAAAAGTTCGGCTTAGACGAATCCCAAGATTCGGCGCCGAACTTTCGATTCGGCAAAAGTTCGGCCCTTCACTAATTAAAACGACGGTCGTCGCACAGAGCTTCGCATAAGTCAACGGAACAGTGCTGGCGGGGCCGGCGAACTCCAGAACAAGGCGGCGGTGGCGCCCTCTACTAGCATCCACAGAACCAGTAACCTCTCCGGGCAGCACTCTGGTTACCATGAACTTTTAGAAAGCTTGTTCTTTCCGTAAAAACAAACGGAAAAAAACTCTTTTTGTAAGAATTCTTATTGGAGATCGGTACAAACAGCAGGCACGTGATGGTTTTTAAAAGTTTTAGTTTACAAGGTTTCGCGGCACAATTAATATTGTTTTTATACCAACACCTCTCACCGGTGATTTCGGGTGGCGCGTCCCGACCTGGGTGCATGCCAACTTTTCCAGTAACACAAGGCACGCCCGCTTCGGTGGTGGGAGTTGGCATATCTACCGTATATGCTTCGGCGCCGAGATTGCCGATGAAAGGCAAATTTGAAGAGTAGCTCTTTACGATGTAGTATGCGATAGCTCTGAACCAGTTTCAGCGACTGTGTAGTTTCTTATGTGGCCGAGGCGGGAGAAATGGTTGGCGTAACGTTGGTCTGTAACTGGTAATACTGTTTCCGTGATTAGGTGTCCCGGAATAGTTGCCGAAAGGCTGCCCATCTGTTTTCTAATTGTTGCGAGACAAATGAAGAGCACCCGCAAAACTATGCAACGCAGCAGTGGCATACAGACTCTAGCAACAAAAGCAAGACATTGTTGCCCTGATCATGGGGAAGCACTGTTGCGAGGAGCGCTGCCTCGTCATGTAGTGCAAATGTTGAGAAGATGCATGCGGCAACAGTTGGCAAAAATGATGTACAGCTGCAGTGCCGTTGTGGCGCGCAACGTCTGCCGAATAGGTTTGAGCAACAGTCAACCAACAATAGTGCCAAGTGTTTCCGCAACAATTCCTCGAAACATCTATCCCAACCTTGCGCAAAACTGTTGTGTCGTACGGTTGGAACACTTTTAGAAAGCAATGTTTGACGACTGCATTCTGGCAGTATAAACGCAATCTGTTTTTGAATCTGCCACGGGAACAGTTTGCTGACTGTAAAAACGAACGTTGCGATGACTGTTTGTAAGCTTTGTTTTCCCAAAGCAAACAGAAGTTACGTTGCCACAACATTTCGGAATCAAAGGGCCCGACGCTACCGCAACATCAGTCGAATAGTAGCGAAACAGCAGTTCTGCACTCTCGCAAATGCAAACGTGACGTTGTTGGCGGAGCTTGTGTTGCGTGATAATGTTTCGCCTACAGCTGCGCTGATCTTTTCCGCAATGTTCAGCAACATCAGGACAGCACATATTTTGCTGGGTAAAAGCAATGCTTCGGTAACTGTTGCGAGCATGAGACAGTCAACGGTTGACCGACACAGTTGCCGCAGTGCTTTAGCAGCGGACACTTCTGCAGTGTTATGACTGTTGCTACAACATTGTTGCGCGACTGCAATAAAACTGTTTTCATGTTGCGAAACTTTGTTGCGCCGACTGTCTCCACAACATAAATTGTTACCTGGGGGTGTAGGCCCTGGGTGCGACGACTGAACCGGGCCTCGATCTTGTCTTTGTCGGGTCCTCCGGAGCTTGGGTTCGGACTTGTACTGCGGGAACTTGGAGGGGTGCGCTTCATGGACATGCGGTACCCCGCATGTCCGTGAAGCGCCAAACGTCCGCGCCAAGCGTGATACCAAACCTCAAGGACCCATCAGGACGCCTCGCATGGAGGAGTCTGCGACTGCAAGAATTCGACGTAACCATTGTGCACAAGTCTGGCCGCAAGCATAATGACGCCGACTGCTTGTCTAGGGCCCCAGTCGAATCTCCTCCTGACAGCACCGATGACGACGATGACGCTCGTTTCCTCGGAGCAGTTACAAATACCGACATGGGAGCACTCCAACGAGACGACCCGGAACTTCGCGCCGTGATCGACCACCTCGAAGGTCAAGGAAGTTCCGTTCCGCGAGTCCTGGCCCGAGACTTGTCAAGCTTCATTCTGCGGCAAGGCGTGCTCTTCAAGAAGAACTTCGGAACCAGCAACGCTGCCTGGCTGCTGGTTGTGCCTGCCAGCCTGCGAGAAGAAATCTTTCAAGCATGCCACGACGACCCGACGGCTGGACACCTTGGCTACAGCAGGACGCTCGCCCGGATTCGTGACAAGTACTACTGGCCGAGACTCCCGAAAACCGTCCATCTGTACACACGGTCGTGCCATGAGTGCCAACGACGTAAGAAGCCTCCGACAAAGCCAGCAGGACTCCTGCAGCCGATATCTGCCCCGACTACGCCCTTCCAGCAGGTCGGAATGGATTTGCTTGGGCCGTTCCCAACATCGACGCAAGGGAACCGGTGGATTATCGTCGCGACCGATTATCTTACACGATACGCCGAGACGAAAGCCCTCCCATCGGGAACAGCGGTGGAAGTCGCCAAGTTTTTCGTCGAGTCCATTCTCCTTCGACACGGCGCACCGGAAGTGCTGATCACAGATCGAGGGTCATCTTTCCTGGCACAGCTGACTCAAGAGGTACTTCGGCTCAGTCACACCAGCCATCGACGAACCACCGCTTATCACCCGCAGACCAACGGGCTAACAGAGCGGCTCAATAAGACCATCGCCGACATGATCTCCATGTACGTCGACGTGGAGCACAAGACGTGGGACGAGGTGTTGCCGTACGTTACATTTGCGTACAACACAGCGGTACAAGAAACCACAGGAATGACGCCGTTCGAACTGGTACACGGCCGGACGGTTACCACGATGCTGGACGCCATGCTCCCTCACGTGCCAACCGACGATGGCAACGACGACGCCCAACTGATCTCTCAACGCGCGGAGGAAGCTCGCCAACTGGCAAGAATCAAGATTCAAGAGCAACAGCGAGTCGACGCACGCCGGTATAACCTTCGTCGCAGGGACGTCCACTTCCAACCCGGAGACCGGGTATGGGTGTGGACACCGATCCGCCGCCGTGGTCTCAGCGAAAAACTCTTGAAGCGCTACTTCGGACCCTACAGAGTGCTTCGTCGACTCGGGGATCTGAACTACGAGGTGATGCCCGACGGAACACGGACTTCATCACGCCGCCCTCCACGACCAGAAGTCGTCCACGTCGTGCGCATGAAGCCGTACTACGCTCGATAGGACTGTGGACCTTATGTGTTCCAAATGACTCTTTAGCTTACCGTTCTTTTTGTTTGCTTTGTTTTGTTTTGTGCTGCATCGGGGCGATGCACTTTTTAAAGGGGGAGTAATGCCGCGCGCGCAGCTTGCCAAGTAGGCAGCGCGCGCGTGGCCTAACGGTTATAGCGCCTGCCTACCACGCGAAAAGCCAGGGTTCGATTCCTGGCCGCGGGGACGCCTTTTTGTTGACATCTAATGTAATGTTCTGGTAAATTCGAGAACCGTGTTGCTTGTTCGAGGTCAGAAAGTTCTACACGCCGAACCTTCTGGGCCGATTATTCCAGAAGCCCACGCATGTACATAAGGGGCTCCGCGTGGCGAGCCGGAATCAGTTTCGCCTCAGCGTTCGACCTTGCTGCTTCGCCGCCTTCGACGCCCGCGACGCTCTGTTGTTATCTTTTCTTTGCCTTTTTATTTTTGGGCACAAGTTCGCCCCATTAAACGTTTCAGTTTTCCAGTTATTCTTTTGTTTCCTCGCCTGTCCATTCGTGACAATATGAACATGTAATCCGTCTCATCAGTGCAATCCGTCGTCTGCAGCCTCACGACGAAGCAATGCAGTTCCCGCAAACAAAAAAGGAGAAGGCTTGAGAGATTCCTCCAGATTTTAAATATAAGCTTAAAACTAAAGAAGTTCTCGAATGAGCGGGGTCGTTGTCTCAAACAGACAAAAACCTCTAATTTTTTTTAATTATAAATTTTGCTTGTTTTATTCGGAACACTCTCTGCTTACGGGAAATTGTATGGTGCGCAGTTAACGAATTTATGGACTCCTGTCGAGTGCTGTTTGAATGCGTTTGATTGTGCTCTCCCCCGTCGTTGACAAAGTCATTTTGTCTGTGTTCTTTTTCATGGCCGCATAGCTATACACTCTAAGAAGTACAGGAATGTGAATCAGAAACCTTCCTGGTTTAAGGCCAGGTTTTGCTTCCGCAATGCGATGATCAATAATGCTAGAAAACTTCTGTAGGACCGACTTTTCAGTGGGTTTTTCGTACAAACTTACTTTTAAACATAACGCCACCTATGCATAAACTGATTTTATTTATTTTTCGGTACCCTCCACCCGCTTTCATTGACTATAACGTGTGAAACGCCTCTCCTACTATTGTGTTTACCCCATCATCAAATGTCGACTCTCGATTTCCGCTTCACGACGTCATAGCTGTGTTACACTTTTGCCTGCCGCCACTCCTGGTGGTGGCGTGCGCAGCCGCGGAGGCGGAAATGGCGGGCAGCTGCCTTGCTGTAGGTCCTTCTCCAGCTTGACGCAGTTTACAAAAGGTGCAGCAGCCGGGTGTTGAGACATCAGACGACAGCGACACTCGTGTTGGCTCGTATCCTTAACAAAAACTTCTACGACCAACCACCAGGTTCGCGAGATCCGACAACATCACATCGCCGTCTCTCGTGACCTCATCAGTTGGAACTTCGGTACCAGTTGAGATACATGGGCCGTATAAAACGCAAACCACACAGTCGAACACGCGTTTCGGGGATTGTATTACAGATCTAAGCTGTGTATATGAGTGGTACCCTCTTGAATATTTGACTACTCTATTGGCAGTGTTTAAAAGTTTCAGCGCCTTGCCAATTTGTGGATAATTCGAGGTTTCGAGCAAGAAGGCAACTGAATCGCACTTCGTCAGAGGTCAACTGAAGAGATGCAATGTGCGATCGACGTTTACGTGTTTGTATGTTCTAACTGGATTGAAGTTGAAAAGAAAACACTGAATAATTAAAACCTACTGGCAGCATTGAAAGAGCGTTTTAATTGTCTCTAGGGTGTTCGATTACTTTATTTCTATGTAATATATATATATATATATATATATATATATATATATATATATATATATATATATATATATATATATATATATATATATATATATATGACAATGAGGAAGCTTTGGTGAAACAACAACGAACGGGTTTAGTTTGACCGTTAATCCGTCCGCTGTTGTTTCCCTGAAGGTTCACAATCGAATTTTACCTACACCTCCGGCTCATACGCCAGCATGGCCGCTACTTATGTATATATATATATCATTTTGGGTGTTCCTTTATAGAACATCTACTAAACTGCTTGATTATTTTATCGCTGTCTGAAAAGAAGAAAGGTTGGAGGGGTAGAGCGATAGAGGAAATTTTCATATTTGATGTGCGCTGATTGGGAAAATTTTGAGTGCATTTTCTTATTTATAAGGATACACAAAACCAGATTTTCGTGCTTCTTTGTTTATATATTGAAAGAAGGCGTTGGGACTCGATTCGGGTAATCACTTTACGTCACTCGCGACAACTTTTATGCAAAATTGCAACTAGCTTTAAACCCTAAGAGAGGATTGTTTCCAGTTTCAGAAACATATTTCATGGGAATCGGTGAAATTTAAGTTCAGGGAAATCCCGCCAACAGCAAGTGATTGAAGAAGCCCACCTCCACTACGAGGAAATCGAAAGCTCCTTTGAAGCGACGGCTCGGATCTATTATTCAAGGTACGGAGAAATTCGGATTGCCCGGGCCCTCCGAGCTTCCTCTGTCAGACTTTATGTTTGGAACTCTGTACGCCCACGATCGCCTCTCATCTATTCGGCCCTCTGTCTTTCGCACGGACAGCACCAAGTGCAGACGCCACGGAGCAGACAGAGTGCTCTGTTTGGATTGGATCATCTTAGCGGAACCGGAAATGGAGGTATTAGCTTCCTCTTTCCCACTGATGACACGGAGAAGGCTGTCTGCTCTGAAGGACCTGGTGCGTGGGCGGGTTGGATGGCCTATGATTGAATACCGGCTGCGAGACATCGGGCGGAGGTAGGCTTGGAAGCTTTGCGTCATAGAGAGTACGTGCATACGTCGGCCACTATAGACCCCCTGGGAGCCGCCATTTTGGCCTTGATGTATTTAACCATGCCTACGCGTAACAGATCAAAGGTGAATTGCTGGTCGTTGACATCATATTAGACACATGACATGGCGTGTCTTGGTTTTATTACAACTCCACAGTCAATAAAATTTCGAGGCGATCGAAGAATTAGTGAATCAAAAAGCGAGAAGCGGGACCATAAAGCGCCTCTGAAGCTGTCAGTGGCTGCCAACATTACCTTTGTTATGGAGAGCAGTTGGTGACCTTTGATGAAGGTGTGCTGACAAATAACGAAAAGAAAATAGACCTTGTGTGGCCGTACTGACTTCTATTCCTTGACGTTTTACTAAATATAGCCACCTGCCAGCTTAAGAAACTCGAGGCGTGGCCTGTATACATTGGCTCGGGTTGACGTCTCATGAGCCGCCATTGCTCCGCATCACCCTTAGCAAAAATAATACGTCTGAAATATGCCTGTATGTATGTACTTTGAAGAGCATTCCAAGTATAACGTATATTCATAAATACACTAAAAACATTAGACTTTTATATTTACTATACCATATTTACCATACCATAACAGTTTTGTATTCATTAATATTTTGAAAATTACGTCAGTAATAGTGCTTTCCAAGTATACTTTAAATAAACCAATATGTTTATAGGCAAACATAAAATGTTCCAAATACATGTGAGATATGTTTAGTAACCAAAAGCTAATGTTTGCATGTATGACAAAAATACACTCTGCAAATATATGCTTTCCGGTAGACTTTTGAGTGCATTTAAACCGTATGATATTTAGTATGTAGAAGAAAATAAAAATATTTGAAGAAGAAAAGAAAGATTTGATAAGAAAATGGCCGAAACACTGCACTTTTCTGTCCCATATTCCGGTCTTTCAATCTCGTGTTTGTCAGCACAGACAACCTTTTCGCAGAGACCTTTATACTGTGAAAGTTTAACACATTTTTAACATGCCGACGCTCTAGCAACCACAACAGGAAGTCCACTCTGGCAACCGTCTATTGGCATCTGGCCTTTAATCTGGTAAGTTACAGCTAAAGAAGATAGGGTGAGGGAAACAAAAGGCTAGGGAGTAAGTATAAATGATACATGCGCAGTGCATCGTTGACCAAAAAACAACGTAGAAGACAATTAAGCACGCAGAGTAGAACCAGCTACTAAAGCATTTCTTTGAAAACACAAAACCGCCTTACATTTATCTAGCAGAATTTCTCCAAAGGATCAAAACATAAGTACTTTTTGTTATCATAAAAAAATATAAAATTAGATTCAAAATTAATTCGCTACTTTTTTGCGGTACTTAGTCATTTAGTCAATTATTTTTCATTTCGGTACCTTCTGCTCTACTCAATTTACTTTTGAGGCCAATGTTCAATAACTCAGCTTAATAACTTCTTTAGTAACTAGTACATGTCTGGCGTGAAGGTAGCTTAAGTTTATAGGCTTTTAATTGCGCGTGCTTGCACACATGAGCAGGAACATGACGGTGGCAAGCTTCTGTGCTTGTAACCGCCTATATTCCCCTCACCCCTAAGCTGACAGTGCGGTGGGAGCCACGCACTTGCCGGACCAATCAGCCACCTCCCTTTCATCACCTGACATCATTCTTTGCGCGTGGGTATGCGCGAGAGAGCGTGATCACGTGGCGAAAGATAGAACTTTGGCTGGTCCAACGAGCTCGTAGCTCCCACAGCACTGTCAGCTTAGGGGTGAACGGGGAGGGGAAATCAACTTTCGTCCGAGTTTTGAGCGACAGGCTAACCGTCCAGAAGGAGAATCGCAATATCCGTGTAGACGAACCATGGTCCGAAAAAGAGGGGAGTTTCCTCCATTCCCTCTTTGATTTGTGAGTTGAGTAGGTAAGCTAAGGAGAAAAAAAGATTTGAAACATCGTTTCATGGCTTTTTTAAAGGGGTGCTTAGTCGCAACTTAAGATATACGGAAACCACCAGGAGATAAGTTAAAGAAGATCAGATAAACCTGGAATTGATAATCCCATGGTTGTATTTTAAGCGGACGTTTATATTTTTCGTTCTAAATGCCTGGATTGTTGCGAGCGCTTCAAAATCAGACATTGAAGAGCTGGATGCATCTCGGGAGATCCGGCAGATCCGACGTGATGCCAACGTCATCATGCCATGCAAGGTCAAGTGAAAGGTAGTTATGAGTTTTGCCAATTGGAGGCGTCAACGCGTTAAAATCTCGCTTAGTCGAAGTACCCGGGAGCTTTAGCATATCGCGGAGCCGGCGTAGATGTCTCCTGTGTGCAGTACTCTTCCAAATACTCAACAAAAGTATTGAAGATGAGGTACTAAATGCCTATCTGAAAATTTATTTAACTTTGAAAATTTAATTGATTTACATTCGAAGATACACTGCAAGTTGCAAGCTGGTAATAAAAAAACACAAAAGTCAAAAGGGGTGCTCTACTTGTGATAACTTCACTGAAAATCACATCCCACTGCGATCTTTATAATCTTCAAGAAGCAACTTGGCTTCTGCAATCGAAATTTACTTTTATATAATTCGGGATATGCTACAAATTGAGTCCAAGATTGAGACCCCCGCGGCACAACATTCATTGGGGCTCAATTCCAAACGTTCTTGAAACTAAACGGTGTACGCACAGTGTTCGCAGCACCTTTTCATCCCGCCAGTAATGGCGGTGCCGAACGGATGGTAAGAGAAGTCAAGGAAGTTTTGAAGAAACAATAGCAAAGAACAACTTAGTGCAAGATTGCGCGGTTCTTGTTTAAACAACACATCATGCAGCATTCTGTCACGAGAAAGTCACCGGCGGAATTGATGATGGGGCGAAGGTTGAGGACAGCCTTGGCAGACTTCACCGAGATCGTCAGCGTTGCTTCCAGATATCAAGATATCATCGGGATAAGCTTTCACCCCTGGAATGCCCCCCAACAACGTGTCGATGACTCGCTGAAACACCCATGGCGCCACCGAGGTTCCAAACGGCAGCCGCCAGACATTGCATAGCCCTTTAATCGTGTTGACGGTCAGCATTTCTGCTGATTCATCATCTCGGCTGAGCTGTTGATACGCCTGAGTTGAGTCGAGCTCCGTAAAGATTTTACTCGACTCAACGTCGCTAGCATTACCGCGGTCGCTGGCAAAGGGTACCCGCTGCTTTTAATAGCCTTGTTTACGGTACTACAAAAATGCCCACATAAACGCAAGGTTCCATTTTAGGGGCGAAGCTTCTTAGGGTCTTGCCTTGTCCGTCCGTCCGTCCGGCGTCCGTGCTCACATCGATTGCCATCCGATCTGTCTTCTTAAAGAAAGAAAAAAATGTTTGCGCAGTCGACAAGATTCGAAGCTGTGCGGCGAGACCCCAGAAGATTTCTAGTCCATCGCCTTAACCACTCGGCCACGACTGCGGGACGAGTAGGTGGCTCCTGAGTTGTGGTAATAACTCAAGAGCTGGGTATGTCATGGATGAAATGCTGCATGTAGCCGCTCAACTTCTATACAGGAGAGGGCGCTGCGGTCAAATGCGTATATAATCGCGTTAAACTTTGCATGGATTGGTTCAACGTTTATAGACGAGAGGGCGTTGCGCTCAAATGCTCAGATGCGTATATAACCACGTTCCATACCACACATTCTCTATCTGGCATGGATGAAAAGACCGAAAAGCTCTGCACGCTGCGGCTCAGCGTCTATGCAGACAAGCACCATGAGAGCTACGCCCCAATCAACATCATTCACCACATGGAGATGTGTCATCACAAGCACGATGCGCATTGCCCAGTGGGAGTGCGTAACTGGCAATAGGAGTTCAGTGCTCACCAATTTTATAGAAAACACACAAACTGTCTTTTTTCTTTCTCACCACTACCAGCGGTGTCGCCCAGTTTGTACTCGACCGGCTCCAAGACATCTTGTTGCACCAGGCGATCCACTTCCTCAGCCACGTCGTCCTTGAGGGCCAGCGGGACAGTACGACTCTTGAGAAACACCGGGCGGGCGTCCTCTTGAAGATCTGTGTGAACTGGCGGTCCGTTGAATCCAGGGAGGTCACTGCCGAAAACCTGACCAAAATGCGATGTCACGTCCTCCACCTTTAGCTGCTGAATTCCACTGAAACGGATGTCCAACCACTCAAACCAGCTACGTCCGAGTAAACTGTTACCACGGTCCTTTACTACTAACAAAGGTAGCTCTGCTCTGCAGCCTTTTAATTTCACTTCCACGTTTGCCCGACCCACCACGGAAAATGTTTCATTCTGCCAGGTTATAAGCTTTGTGCCGGCTTTTTGCAATAGAATCTTACCTTGCTTCTTCTCGATAAACCGAAACGTCTCTTCGCTCACAATCGAGCTCGAAAGTTACGAGCTCACAATCGAGCTCGTAACTTCCTGCCTTTGAATCTGCACTTCTATAATGAACTTGCCAGTGTGGCCACGCACTTTGCATATAGAAAACAATGCGCTTATTTCATAGAAGCCCTTGTTCTTCCCCTCCCGCTTACGCAGGTCAGTTGTCTTCCGCGACGTTTGACTCTCGTCTTTTGAACGACATGTTTTTGCCACGTGTCCCTATTTTTTTTTGCATTTGAAACAAGCAGCCTTTCTAAAACGGCGCACATGCGGAGCGTGCATGCTTGCCGTTGCAGCCAAAGCAGCTGACGTCGTCCACCGTGGTGTCCAGTTTCATGCTTGTCTATGAAACCAGACCTTCGCTTTCTTTGGTTCCGTCTTGAGCTTGCTTGCGTATATCGCGCTGCTGCTTCGCCGTTACTTCCGCTGTCAGCGTCATGTCGTACGCCACCTCGATCGTAAGGTCGCGTTCTGCGAGCCGCCACTGTTGAACGGCTTCGCTCTTGATGCCGCATACGAACCGGTCCCTCATCATGACGTCCAGTGGAAGCTGTTTGTCACCGAAACCGCAGTCTTCATGCCATCTTACGGAGTGCCGTAACATACTCCGATGCCGCCTCACCGTGAGCTTGGTTTCTTCTGTAGAATAAGAATCTTGCGTGCAGCTCCGAAGGCCTTGGATGCATGTGCTTCCGCACCGCCCCTTGATATCGTCGTAGCCTGCCGCCGTCGGTCTTGCTGGCTTGACCAAGGTCACGATCTGCCCGTAAGTGTCCTCGCCGCAACAACTAAGCAGAACCGCTAGTTTTTGCTCGTCCGTGGTTATCTTGTTTGCAGCGCAAAACATCTCTAGCTGTTCGACGTATTCATCCCAGGACGCATTCGTGCCGAGACGATATTCGCCGATTATGCCGTCCGACATTTTGCCTTACCCGACAGGGGACTCGCCCGCTCGTCGATCTGCCTCGTCGCCAAAGTAATAGATCCATCAGACAGCGCGGTTGGTATAGAAAAAGGTTTATTTCCGTATGAGCGTTTATATACACTGAACATGTTATGATAAGCGAACGCGGCTTGCGTTGCCGATAGACACTGATAGCGATAACAACGAATATGCATTGTCACTACATGACAAAAACAAGCGGGAATCACGTATTGTAGGCACGGTAAGTGGCGTGCTTTAGTTTGGCAGCAGGCTTGGCTCATGACATTTCCGCATTACGGTCAAAATATGCCTTGACGCGATTCTTCGGATTTGACACATAGTCCGGCATTGCATATCCCTGTACTTTATCTTATCCTACGATGGACTAAATGCCAAAGCCACTGGCCGCCAGGTCCAATCACGTTCCACGCTATACTATGACACGCTTAACAATGATTAGGGGTGGACGAATAATGGTCAAATCCTAAAGCGCCGCATCATTTCAATAGCTTCGACGCTGCAAAGAGCCTATATGTCGTGGCTTTCCTTGCGATGTAAAATTTGTTGAATCACTCCGTGCTCTTCGATTCGAACCACTGTCTACCCGTCCCCTCATCAGTGATCCGAGACGCGTGCACCGATACGTCCATCAAAGCGAAATACTGCACAATTCTAAGTGGGTCGTGATCGGATCTGGCGGTCCGTAGCTTTTGCCTTTAGTCCATCGAAGGGTGAGACGAAGTATAACAGCCGAACTAGAAGTTGATCAGGCATGCCAAGCTTCATGATGAGTAACGCGAGTGAATGGCAAACATGCACGCACGGGAGAAACGTCGGCCAGAGGACAGCAGTCACTGTCGCTGATCAATTACCATGAGCGAGTATTTTGTCTCCCCGGCCAAGGTCGAGGGGGAGTGCCTCTGCCTTCAAGCTGTCAAAAATATTAGGAAGGTCAATAGGGAAACACAAGTAAAACAAGAGAATGTCCACCAAACCCCTTTGAATCAATGGCTCCAATTGGTGGAAAACTGGGTTGGAGTATTCTGAGAATAAAACGATGTGCACTTCCCGAAGGAGATGAGAAAACGCTTTTTTACCGATATTGGGAGCCAAAGTAAATCCACAATAGGCACAAGATGAGGTTTGGAGAAGCCCAATCTAGGTTGCTCCAGCTGAATAAAGTCAACAGGATCTAGTTGTTTTTTTTTGCCTAGAGAGTGTTTGCACTGACTTGGAAGACGTGCTCAGCGAATTTTTATACCAGAACCTTCTGAACCGGCGATTTCTGATGATGGTTCATTGTGACCGCTCCAAGCATTTGAACCACAATCATCCGCTGAAGGAACCACTCTAGCCTCAAACAAAAGGTGTAAATCCCCGATGACGTCTCCAGCACGTTTGCTAGCTCCAAGCGGTGAATACCACTCAAAAACACCTTGAAAAAAAAAATCAGCAGAACCCATCCTTTGGGAATGATTATCTACGTTAATGCGAATAGCATCAAACGGTGCGGAGTTATGCGCGTTCGTCAGGTGGCCGGCACACTCTAGATACGCCAGCCCACTCTTGAGGCGATTCTAAATTTGTTGACACTTTCACAGCCCTGCGCACGATCTCCGCAGCCCAGCACGTGCGTTTGTGTCACTTAGGAAGGCGAGCAAAGCACGCGCCATACGCACAAACACTCAAAATTGTACCGACCAGACTTTCTGGCGTCTCAGCTAGTCTCAACCAACGGTACTCTAAACGGTTGTTTATATCTTTACCATAGGACGTGCTTTACAGCGCTGTCACAGCTACCGGTGCGCGCGAGTTCCATGCACGAGGGCTCATTCCGCTCTCGTGAGGGGTGAGCACGGCCGCTACATCACCCTCTCCCGAGCGCGGGAGAGGGTGAGCTAGGGGCCGTGCTAAGCCTCACGAGAGCGGAATGAGCCCTCGTGCATGGAACGCGCGCGATGGTAAAGATATAAACAGGTGTTTAGAGTGCGTTGAATGACTGCCTTCATAGCTCTGTGGTTAGCGCGTCTGCCTGCTGATCAAAGTGTCAACGGTTCGAATCCCGCCGGCGCCGGTCTTTTTTATTTATTTATCGACCCGCGGCGTAAGAGGTTAGATAGCCAGATAGATAGATAGATAGATACATAGACGAAAAGTGCGTGAAGTATCCAAAGAATGCTATTCGCGTTAAAAATTAAAAAACGGAAAGAGGGACAGATAAAGGCGGGCGTACTTAGGGCTGCCCATTTAATCTTTCGTTGGCATTTAACGACCTCGCTTTGCTCAATCTTTGTTTCCTGTTTTGTGTTTTGTCGCTTGCCTCCACTCCTGCAATCGGTTCAGCTTTTCCCTAGAGTCGGACGATGTTATAGTCCCAAAGATTGTTCCGGCGACAAATATCTTTGAAGGTTGAAAATAGTGTTTAAGAAACAGAGTAGACAAAAAAGTAAGAAATGTAATTAAGCCAGAGTAGCAACTACTCTAGACGAAGTGTATTGGCAAGATACCGAAATACTAACAAAACTATTTTAGATGCAATATCTTGAGTAAAGTATTTCAGAGTGGCATAAATCCGCAGGCTCTTTGAGATGGTCGACCAAAGCGACGAGAGCGGTGGGTATGATGGCAATAATAAAGACAAAGGCGCCGCTGCATCATTACTTGTCATGATGGTCGAGATGCGATTCGACCTAGAGCCGTATTTGGATGAACTGTCTCTCTTGTCTCCATCGTCCGCAAGCAGAAAACATAACTTATTCACGAAACGATCTTACTTCAAAAAGTGCGATGAAAAAATCTAAACACAAATTCGAATAAACAAATTAAAATTTTCGCTAAGTTTTGCTCAAGTTGCGATGAACTCCTACGACAGCTCCAGTGCTGTACTTTCTACGATGAAATCTACATGGCCGGCAACATTGCTCTCTTACGTCGTCGCGACTTCACACGGTAATTTCTACGTGCTCTTCCTGCGCGTCTCGACTTCTACCAGCAAGAGAAAAAGGAAAAGTGCTTGAAACTGAATGTCATTGAGACAAACGCTGGAACCACGGATACCCGAAAGAACTACAACCAGAACAATCCTGCCGACCAATCTACCACAAAGGACTAGCTTGGAACGCTAGTCGATAGGAAGGCACTCCGACGCAACGTTGCTGCGACGCACCGACGAGCCTGGCCAAGAACATGCGCCTACAAACGTCTGGCTTGCTGAAGGGAATATGCCCACTCGAACTTTTTGGACCCTTCCAGTATGGATACATTGAACCCTGACCTCTATTTTGGATAGATTACCTGTCTTACCCTTTCGTCGAGCTTGTTTTCCTGTGCAGCGGTGGCGAACGCTCTCGTCAAAAAGGACTCCCTTTGGTTATATATTTTTGTGTGTGTGTTGTAGTTTCATAGACCCTTTCTTCGCAAATGCCACCAGGAGGTGCTGCAGTCTTGACTTTCCAGCGAACTTCCCGGTTCACAATACGAAGGAACAGAGTCCAACTTAACACAACTGCTTGAAACGTCGATGAAATACGTTAATGCGAATACCATCAAACGGTGCGGAGTTATGCGCGTTCGTCAGGTGGCCGGCACACTCTAGATACGCCAGCCCACTCTTGAGGCGATTCTAAATTTGTTGACATCTTTCACGGCCCTGCGCACGATCTCCGCAGCCCAGCACGTGCGTTTGTGTCACTTAGGAAGGCGAGCAAAGCACGCGCCATACGCACAAACACTCAAAATGGTACCGACCAGACTTTCTGGCGTCTCAGCTAGTCTCAACCAACGGTACCCTAAACGGTTGTTTATATCTTTACCATAGGACGTGCTTTACAGCGCTGTCACAGCTACCGGTGCGCGCGCGTTCCATGCACGAGGGCTCATTCCGCTCTCGTGAGGCTGAGCACGGCCGCTACATCACCCTCTCCCGAGCGCGGGAGAGGGTGAGGGAGATGGAACGCGCGCGCACCGGTAGCTGTGACAGCGCTGTAAAGCGCGTCCTATGGTAAAGATATAAACAACCGTTTAGAGTGCGTTGAATGACTGCCTTCATAGCTCTGTGGTTAGCGCGTCTGCCTGCTGATCAAAGGGTCAACGGTTCGAATCCCAGCCGGCGCCGGTCTTTTTTATTTATTTATCGACCCGCGGCGTAAGAGGTTAGATAGCCAGATAGATAGATAGATAGATAGATACATAGGCGAAAAGTGCGTGAAGTATCAAAGAATGCTATTCGCATTAATATTCAACCACCAATTCTCCAGGCAAACGTCGAAAAACCGAGATGTGCGAAATCAGTTAACATTTTTTCGAATATTCTGGAAACAAACTGGTCTCCACCAACACGTGGAATCGTAAAACCGAAGGCACCCGTTAAATCTCCAACTTTTTTCCGTGTGGCATTTATGCTTTCTAGCACTGGTGACATAAGCAATCTAGACAGGCTTGCAAATACCGAGCGACCGTGAGTAGCTTGGGCCGCAAGCAGGAGTTTATGTTTGCAAACAGTAAAAGGGTCTTAGTAAAGTTAAAATAAACGCCAAATAGATTGCCTACGCAACATGAGTACGTACACTTTGTTTAGTATATCCTTTTCATTCCGACATGATGGCACGCCAACACATGTCGAGTTAAACCAGTTTTCTGAGAGCTACTCAAAACGTTCTAATCTTTCCCTGCCGCAAGTCACGTCAGCATCAAGCTGCGACTGTCTAGTGGCCAAGCGGTACATAAAATTGTCTGTAAAAAGAAACTTTCTTGAAGCGGTTACCAAAAGCGCGGAACCAGTACGGTTCCGCTCCAGGTGTGAACAGATATTAACGTGGCTCTTGCTGACACTCTTTTAGTTCAAACGGATCTTCCTGGACTTCGGTTCCATTTCGCCTCCACCGAAGACACGAAAGACGCCCGCGGCAATTTGTTTACATGTGCGCCGCTGTGCTGATCCGTCCGGGCAATCTTCTTTTAGCAACTATGGTATAGTAGTGTTGACTTCGTAGCGATCGTGTTCGTAGCAGTCGACCAAGGCGGATATCCCGTCATCGACATGTTCGGCATTCGGGCGCTTTTTATATCGACATTTTGTGGCGTCGTCATTGTGTCGTACGGACACAATCCCTAGAATTACTCTAAACAACGGCGGTGCCGAAAAGACCACCCGAAATTGAAACCTATGGTGACCAACTCTGTTGTGATTTTCTTCACCAAAACGCCTCGGTGATCGTTCAGGACCAAGAAATCTCTACGAGTGAGCGTACTTCCTGTTGTGACGCTGGTCATACCGACATTATGTCGTCACGACATTCCATCAAAGCTTCTCATACAATCACGAGGTGGTTTTTGATTATCGTTTATTCCAGTTTAAATATTTCTTGCGCTTTCCTACGAAATATCACTATTGGTGAAGTCTTACATTATCCCGCTTTGTAATAAAGAAAAGAGATGGGCACCAAAATTTGGTTTCCGTAGCCCGCTTAAGACGAGCCAGCGACCGAGAAGTTAACCCGTCGGCAGAACGATGCAGCTTGGGTGAATCCGGAAGAAACAAAATGAATAAAATAGGCATTTTTTTCGGCCCAAAAACACGTCCCGCTCGTAATATTTACGAGTGAAGTGCAGTAGACGGAGTCACTAACCACGCTTTTGCGTACGACCTTCACTAAAAACGACACCCATGACAAATTTCTGAGTGGAAATTAACGGGAAAATTGGCGGACGCGCAGTTTATTAGAATGGCATGGAACGCGTTTTACCGGAAGCAGAAAACCCTTTTTCGCAGTAAAGAGCTCTGTTTGACGAGCAGAACACTTCTTTTATAAAACGCAAGCGGTTTAGATACGTTTTTGTCCATTTGTGTGTACTGAAAATTGCTGCAAACATTCGATCCAGCGTCCGTGGCGAAATAACATGACGAAATACGAAAGGAACACGCAAAAACAACAAACAGCACACTGAAGCAAAGCAACTGAACAAAGACGTGATTCAGCCGGGCGTGACTAGAACCAGACGGCGTTCTTGAGAACAGCCTCAGAAAGCGTGTTCCGATCGCCGATCATACTGGCTGGCCGCGGACTACATCCCTAAAATTGCTGTCGCTTTTCGCCGTGGTCCGCAGTGAAGCGCCGCCAAAACACAGCCGCCTTTTGAAAACTTAAATCTGGGATATTATTTTACTTGTATAAAGGGATTTGTTGATGAATAATTACACAAGTGCCTGTTATTTCAGCAGCTTTGAATCAATAATAATTGAATTGAATTG